>VXBI01002035.1:617028-788879 GCA_013397375.1 Toxostoma redivivum | reverse complement strand
AAAAAAAAAAAAAAGAATAGTGTAAAAAAAAGTAAAATAGTGTCTCAGGGTGAGGGACCCCATTGACTTCTTCAGCAAGAGGGCATAACATGGAAATGTTGTGCTGAAGCACTTTAAATACTGTCCTCTGAAAATGAATTCCTAGAAAGACACAGTATAAAATAGTACACTGATTAATATAATATAACAACTCTAGAGATGCCTTCTCTAACTTCCTTTCTCTCCATGTAGTCCCCCTCTGCAGTGTGTAAGGGATCCCCTTTCACAAAGTCTATTTGGCACCCAAGTAATAGCCTGTAAACTGTTGATTCCACTGCCACAGGGCAGCACAGCAGCAGGATTAGGCTACTGGCTTTCCCTAGCAAGAACATGGGGAAAAGCGTGACTTTCACTTACTACTCTTGCTGAACAAATCTCTGTACTGTTGCTTGCCCTTATTACAGATGAGTTACCAGTCTGGCCTCTCTTAACAGGCAGACTGCCAAATTTTTTCTGGATTCTGGCAAGGTTATTCCCATACAGCAAATCTGGCAAACCACTTTGTGTCCCTATTGCTCTCTACAACCTTTCTCTTTCTCTCTACAACCTCAAAAGTCACTTGTGGGAGGCATAAACACTTAAATTATGTTATTGCAAAAATGCAATGGGACAGTTCAGGACAACTAAAGATTTGAACATATGTGGGCTCCCAGAACTCCTCTGGGATGTGGGATTTAATGTACCCATTGCACAGCCAGGGGAGCATGCCATGGTCTACCATGAAACATAGTGCTTCCTTTCATTTCCACTTCTGCTATGCTGACATGGGAAGGGCTCTAGCCCTTTGCCAGGCACTCTGGGTGAGCCTGGAGCAGACTGTTTTCCAAAAAGCTCCAAACTATAAACCAGGGGCAAAAGAAAATGAAACAGCTGCACCAGGTATTTGGGAGAACATTCTCTGCTGGTTAAAGGTTTGAGTAATAGCATAGCTTTTGCATTTAATTGCACAATGTCATTGTTTCTACCTCTGCATCAACTTGACACTTGACATTTTCTCTTTGGGAATAGAAGTGTTTCCAAAGGATGTGCAAATACCTAGGAAAACAGTTGGGTTTGATTGTCAGAACTTGCTTGTCTGACAAAGCCTCAGCAAGATGATGTGCAGCTCTATTGTATTTTAATGTCTTTAGGTTTGTACAAGAATGCTATCACTTAATGATTCTCATAGTGCCAGGTTCATTTATTTCTGATGCTCTGTGTTTTAGCCAAATGGACACCATTATTCTCAGTTAATGACCTTAAGCAGGAGGTGTTTACACTAACGAAAGACATCTATCACTGCAAGTAAAGTATTTGCATTGTCACAGATAAAAACAGCTTCATTAGAGTGACTTTTGCAAAATGAGGGCACAGAGTCAAAATAACTCATAACTCCCCAAACTTTGCTCTGTGTTGACCTAAGCCCTGTTTCCTACTAAAAGCTCAAATTTATTAGGATTTTAAATAATTTTTACTTGTTTACACATAATTAAAAGGAAAAAAATCAGCTAATCATTTCAACACTACCTAGAGAAACTGCTAACAAGAAAAAGGAAGCATTGCACAGAGATATACTTTCAGGAAATAATAGTGAAGACCTATACCATACTTTGAACCCTGCTTATAGTGACTGTAATCAATGGGACTCCCATCAGCAGGGTTCAAACACAAAAGATTGCAGAGCAGACTTTCAGGAAAATGTTACTTTCTCATTTTCTAGACTTCTCAAAATTAGATCCTATATTTGTCAGCAGCATTAGACTGGGCCATTTATTGATAGATTTTAGAAACAATATCCTACTATATGAGGGAAACTTGATGAAAATAAAAATGTCTGCTTCATGCACTTTTTGCAGCTAAAGTATAATTTGGGGGAGATTGTGAAGGAAGTGGTTTTTATTTGCTGAAAAAGCCCCTTTGAGTGCTTTTGCCAGCAGAGGTGGTGCAACCTTTACTCATGCCCAAGAAAAAGAAGGATGCAGTAACAAGAAGAACACAGTGGAGTACTACATAAAGATATCATAAAGAAATAGAATGACAGCAGTATAGGACAATCACAAGGTGAAAAGAAAACCTGCTCTGTGACAGTAAGCATCAAAATTAGAAATACTACATTTAAAACTACAGAAATACTATAGTTTTAAAATAGTCAGTGTATATATGCAATAAATTTTAAGCTTGTTACTTAAACATTGTAATTAGTTTAAAATAAAATATTATGTTTGCTAGAAAATAAGGAAAAAGTTGCATAAGTGCAAAATATGTGTTGACTTTTTGGTTCACTGCTAACAGCAATTACAAGAACTAGTATTTACTGAGCAAATGAAAGGTGAGTAAGAGGAAGAATTACATTTATTAATTGGAACAGGACATAATGCCCAAAGGCAAACTAAATATGCTAATTCATAGCTGCGAACAAGGCTGAAAAGACTACATTGGCTCACAAGAGCATTGTATAAGAGCAAGTAGGGACATGAAGAAATAATGTGGAGAAGTTTTACTACACAGTAGTTTGTGATAACCACATGGCACTGACAGATCATCATCAGGAGTATTTCTCTGTTAAACTCTTTGCACAAATTTAATTGCTCAAATAGTGGTCAGATCTGGGTTTTCTCTAAAAAAGTTGGCAATCTATCATAGACAATTGCATTTAAGTATTTGCATCATTTATATTTTACCATTCTTAGATGGTAGTTGCAGTCTGATCATTAGTCCCACAAACTCTCAATAAGATTGTTGCCACAATCATTATCACCCATAAATGTTATTTATTGTAGTTTTTCTGCAGCTGTTGTGTCTCAGAAGTATAACCATGTTAAAACAAGAAGCATCTCTTTCAAAACAGAAGATCCTATCTTTTTCCTGTTGCAAAACTTAATGCACAGCAAAATTGCCATAGATCTCAGCCGGGCCTGGACTTCATCCAAGGAGCTTAAGAGATTAATCATGAAAGCAACCTATCAAATGATCTCTGCACATAAAATCTGAAAGGATATAAAACAGGCAAGTTATTTGATTTAAGTAATGCTTAAAACTTAATAAGGCAACAATCAGAATGATAGTTCATTTACAGAATAAAACAGTCAGGAATTATAATCAAACGTCATACTGCCAGAAATCAAAACTCTGAACTGCTTTAACTGCTTGAGCTGCCTGGTGACCTCCTTAGGAGCACTGGTGATAAGAACCTATCAGAGATTTGTAGACTAAGGGAAAGAAAAAGATAGCTTAATGCTTTGGCTTGGGCATAATTAAAATGAAATTTTAATGTGTTTAAGCATTAAACAAAACTGAATATATTTAAGCAAAAATGATCCGCAAAAGCTTTTAAAGAGTACTAAGTGAACTACAGAGTACTATAAATCTAGATTATGCCTACTTTCACCTGCAGTCGTAAAGAATGTTTACTTAAACGCAAAATCAAAACACGCTCTAGATAGCAGAAATAAAACCAATTAAGAAACAGCACTTTTGTAATCCATCTTGGCAGATATTCTTCATGCAATGGTAGAAGAAAATCACCATCAAGAAGAGAGATCAATGAAATTTTTGTACAGATGCATTTCTGCCAAGAATGGGGAAGAAATTCGGTCTTTATTTAAAAGCTCTTATTTTCCTTTGTCTGGTTTCGACTTCATCATTCCAGTTTTATTGGCAAAATAGTAAAAGGAAGGAGGCAAAATTAAATAAATGGGGAAACTATATGTGCATCATAATTTTTGAAGGCATAAATATTATTTTCAAGCTGTAAGGCAAATTGTATTTGTAGAGGATCCCCTGCACAGAAGACCAGGACAAGTACACAGCTGGAGTGCAGCAACACCCAGGTCTTGCAAGGCTGAAAGAGATGCCAACAGGCTCAGGCACTACTGACAGCAATGGTGTGACAGTATGAGAGCCAGCATGGACCAGGAGTTCAAAGTGACTCAGGAATAACCAGGTGACCTTGCAGCCCAAGGTTTGCATAAACTGAGGGGTCTTGCACTGCTTCAGGGCCAAAACTTGGCTGCACATACACTGGCATCATCCCAACTACTCCACATCCCTATAGATACCCTTGCTTCCGTTGCAGAAAAACTTGAAGTTGAAAGCAGTAAGGGCAGGAAGCTATGAATCAACTAGACCCTGGTCTGCACAGAGAGGGAGGTACAATAATGCTGCACAGACAAGATCTGCTGGGTGAAAGAGTCCTGCAGTCAAGGCCCTCCCGACCAGTTCATTTCACTAAGCATCCTAACTTTGGGGCAAAAATGGGTCAATTAAAGCTAGCACCAACATGCAGGCATTAATCTCATCCTCCAACTGCTCTGTGCACATTCTTGGGGAGATGATCTTCATGCCTACATGAGCTTAAATGTCCATCACACCCAAATATACTTTGTCTGCTGAGGTAGAGCTGGGAGACTCTGACAGACATACCAGAGTGGGGCAATGCAAATTCATGCATAAAATGGGCACAGCAGTCCAAATGGCTAGCAGAAAAGGTTTCAGTGCCATCCTGAGCTCAGTGCCATCTAGAGGTAGTTCAGCTATTGATTAGATTTTGCTGCTACTTAATGAGAGGAGCAGATTCTGCCTTGTCAAGTCTCACAAAGAACTTGAACAAACAGCTTTGAATCAGAGACTGACACAATTAAAGAATGGAAGGGACCTCAAAGATTATCCAGTTCCAAGCCCTCTGCCTTGCACAGGGACACCTTCTAAGAGACAAGGTTTCTCAGAGCTCCATCCAAACTGGCCTTGAACACTTCCAGGGATGGGGCATCTGCAACTTCTCTGGGCACCTCGTTCCAGTGCTTCACCACCCTCAGAGTAAAGAAGTCCTTCCTAATATTTAGTCTAAACCTACTCTTCATTGCCCCTTGTCCTGTCACTACATGTCACTACATGCCTTGTAAGTACTCTGTCTCCAGCTTTCTTGTAGGCTCCCTTCAGGTCCTGAAAGGCCATAATCAGGTCACCCTGAAGTCTTCTCTTCTCCAGGTTGAACAATCCTAATTCTCTCAGCCTTTCCCCACAGGAGAGGTGCTCCATCCCTCTGATCATCCTGGTGGCCTCTTCTGGACTTGCTCTAACAGGTCCATGTCCTTTCTGTGCTGGGGATCCCAAATCTGAATGAAGTGTTCCAAGTGGGGTCTCATGAGAGTGGAATAAAAGGATGACCCTCATCCTGCTGGTCACACTGCAATTGATGCAGGACATGTTTGGCTTTCTGGATTGCAAGTACATGTTACTGGCTCCTGTCCAGCCTCTCACCTACCAACACCACACTTCTGGACAGAAGCTGCTCTTGATCTGCTTATCCCCCAGCCTGTATTGATACCAGAGATTGCCTTGTCCCACATGCAACACCTCACATTTGGTTGTATTGAACCTCAGGAGATTTCCATGGGCTCATTCCTTTAACCTGTCCAGGTCCCTCTGGTCCTTCAGGTGTGTCAATCATCCCACTTCGCTTGGTGTCACTTAAAAATCTGCTGAGGATGCACCCAATTGCTTTGTCTATGTCATTGACAAAAATGTTAAATAACACTGGTCCCATTACAGACTCCTGAGGGACACCATTTGTCACTGATGTCCAACTGATGATGGGGACTCTGAGATGTTGACCACAAGTCACTGGATGCAAGCATCCAACAAATTCTTCATCCACCTAACAGTGCCCCTAACAAATCTGTCTCTCCAATTTAGAGGGAAGGATGTTGTAGAGGATTGTGTCAAAGGCTTTACATAAGCCCTGATAAAAGATATCTGTAGTCCTTCCTTGTCCACTGATGCAGTCAGTCCATCATAGAAAGCCACTACATTGGTCAGGCAGGACTTGCCCTTGGTAAAGATACCAGGTCATGACTTTCCTTCTTTTCCAGGTTAAAGGCTGGAGAAGTAGCTGTGCTGTAAGGTCTTCCAGACCTTCCGTAACATGGAGTGCACAATTAATCTGGGTTTCAGCTTCCCTTACATTCAGTACATACAGGCTTGCTCTCAGACCAGCAGCATAATAACAGGTCACAACATTTCACAGACGTAGTACTACACATGCTGTCCACTTTTAAGGACTACACATATGTGCACTAAAGCACATACCCTTTCTTCACCTGACATTTATAGACAAAAATTAAGTTTGTCAATGGATGAAACCTGCATTAAAAAAAAAGGAAAGTGGGTGGAGATTTCTTTCCCCCCATATTGTATATATTCACTATAACCTAAACCACTGGCTGTAAAATATAAGCTTTAAAGGCATTTAGGTTTTTTATTTAGCCAGATCAGGCTTCGATTGACCTGATCCCAGATCACCTTCCTGACAGGTCTTACTGCAGGGTGGCAGCCCTTGCCTGTTTTTGCTGTGGAATGCATGCTTTTCCCCACAAATTAGGTGCAGTGCAGACTGTCTTCTAGAAAGGGTGCAGGATAAGTAAAACTGCATGGCCATCTCAAAACTAACCAGAATGGCTAATGACTAGTACAAAGACACACAGCACAGGCCAGGTTGCATTTGCAAGATGTACATTTTGTCAGCTTCATCAGATAAACTTGTTTCCAAATCTTTGTGTCAATCCACCTCATCTCTTATTATTGCATGAAAAGGATGCAATTATCCCTTGTTAATGAAAACTGCTATGTATCAGGCTAAACCACAAATGGACCTGCTGAATCTGAATTACTCTTGTTGCCTGGCTGAGGCTCCTCAGCAGCACACAATGTACGTGTGGCTGTGCATGGACATATGAGTTTCCTCTCCTGGCTTGGCTTCTCCTCTTTTTTCATGGGAGATGGGTTTGAGCTGACAGGTCATGAACCCACTCCCACAAACCACTGAGTGAGTTGCAAAGTCACATTGCATCAACCAACTCTGAATGGGTAGCAGTTTCTCTGAGCCCCTTCAAGGCAACCTCACATGGTTGCCTGTCTGTCTCTGCTCTCTCTTCACCTCCACAATCTGGAGATACAGACAGAGCCCTCCCTTAGATAAGGTACAGCTGGTTTGCTGCAGGAGTGTAACTTTGTGGGACCAAGGCAGAATCAAGAAAAACCCAGGAGCTGCAACAAACAAGAAATCGAAGCAGAACTCAGAATTGTGCTCTGTCACTATGAGTTTAAAGACTGTTATTTTTTAATTTATTAATGTAGCCTTTGAGTACAGGACACAGTAATGCCATCTGAAACATCCCCTTTAATAGACACTGCCCTTATTGCACTTACTTCTTTTAATTGCACAGATAATGTAGGAGCACAAGCAGAATATGGGCAGAAAAAGAAGCTGCTGTGTTGCTAGGAAACTAATTCAGAAAGCACTGACAATACTTACAGGGTAAGGTTGAACAACAGTAAGGAGGATCGATTCTTTGCAGCTTCTATAAAAAGAAAAAAAAAGTAAAATCAAGTAAAGAGTCACTTTTACTTACTATTGATAGCCAACTTTTCTTTTTAATGGAGAAAACTGCAGTAATATGGAAGAATATTTATTACAATGCCATAGCAGAGTAGTATAGAGATTAATAATATGCCAAAATAACAACAGATATTAAGAAATAAGTTTTTTCCAATCCTATAAATTGAATTGGCCTAACTTTGCAGTTTATGCTACAAACTTTTTGGTTCATCAGAGAAACCTGCATGCTGAAATAATGGTTATCTCTAGTAAGAATGAAATAACCTTTGATTAATTGTATTAGTTCAGCATCTGTAGTCTACAAATTTCCTTGATCTACTTTACAAATGTAAGTCACTTTTATACCATCTAGATCTTGTACACTTCACACCAAATCTGTTCGAAGACAGAAGGTTTTTTTTTTTCAAAACAAAAATGAGGACAAAATTTAGCCCCCATTTCTTCTCTAGCTCACCTTTTTAAATGGGTGGGTAAATACTACTATCTGGTGAATTCTCCCATTAGAATGTTTAGATTTTTACAAGATTGCTAAGGCAAGGTTTTTCTTTCAATTTAAACAGTTCTTCTTTACAATGAAACTAGTAAATGGAAAACATATGAAAAGCTCTAAAAATCCACAACTGATTTATAGGATAAAGAGAAAAAATTATTACAAATCTTGATGTGACCAAGTGGTCTAGACAAATAATACAAATATTTTAACTCCTGGTGGGTAGTTGGCGGTGGTGGATAACTGTAGAAAAGTAAAGTGGAAGAAGGAGGAAGAGAAGACAATCACAGTTAATATCTCTTGTATTATCTTTTGATCAGATGGTTGCAGTGGGTGTTATTAGGTATGAAAAGGTCAGTTGCCATTTTGTTGAGATAAAATTAAATTTCTCTTGGCTTTACTACTTTCAAACACAAATTGTTTATTTATGTAATTTACTACCTGGCTAAATTGACATGAATTGATTTTGCATGCCTGACCTATTAAGCAGAACTAACTAAAAAAATCATACTGTATTGGTCTTATATAGGGTCACCTTATAGGCAAAATGACACCTCTGATATGCAACTTAAAAAACCAAAAGGCAATAAAAAAATAGAGGAGAGACTGAAGGCTTAGTCAAAAAACAGGTCTGGAAAGCCAGTCTTTAGTCGCTGAAGCAAATACATTATTGAATGACAACAGGGATTAAAAATTTTACTTTGGTCAAAGCCACTAGTCATGTAAGGGGCAAAGTCTAATCTAATATCATGTAACTAAAGAAAATTTAGTTAGAGCTTCAATTTTAACTTCTTTTATTAGATATTTGTATCATTACCACATTTTTTGGAATCTACAAATGCATGTTAAGTAAGGTAACTTATCCAAGAATCTCATCATCTCTGTGCTATCCACATCTATCCAATTATGACTGCTCTATTAACCTAGGCAGGTTAGTAGACAGAAAGGCTCACAGTTGTTAGTTTGGGATAAACTGCAGCCCTGGGATAACTGCACCATGACTAACTGATCTTTTCAATTACTTTGAGCTCACTACTTTATGCTTCTCGTGCTGCGTATGATTACCACTACCACTGCCTCCTGCAGTCCAGCTACATTAGAGAGTTGTCTTTAAAAATGAAAATCACCTTCTCCTGAAAATGTTTTTCAGGTCTTCATTATTCTTCGATTAAACCTGTCCAGGTGTCAGGCTAGGCAAGATTCATCCTAGATTAGCAAGTACTTTTTTTTGAACCAAAAGATCAAATGATATATTTTGTGGACAAGACTTTCTTGCTGGATAAACACTTGCATTGGAAAGATGCTAGACTCTGCACCATACATTCAACATTTGAGGCTATAATAAGGCCCTCTGGAGTATCCAGACACAATCATGTTACACATTCAAAAAGTTGGTGTCAAGCACTACACAGAAATCCCTCATCATCAGAGTAAACATTTCCTATAAAACTCATGCTGCATACAGCACAGTCACAAAAGAAGTAAGTAATTAATTATCAGCTTTTTTGATCTGCAGTACTCAGTCATGACTCCACCGCTCATTTGAAAAATTACTCAACTGATGATGACAAAACTCTGCAGGACAGCTCATCTTTTTTACTTCCAGTATGGGTAGCATAATCTATGGATCTATATGCTAAACCTTGCACAGCACTGGCGACTGCCAATTGTACTGTGTATTGTATATGCCACAAGAATGGAGAAACAATGAAATCACTGACTGTGTCATCTCTGTGTTTTGTAACTTAAATGTATGTGGAGAAACTTATCTTCCCATGTGACAGTAGAACATACAGACAGTTAAGTTTACAGAAACATGGTACATCATCACACTGAAACATGAGCTGTCTTTTAAACAACACCTGAAACACAGTGGCAAAGGCTAAAAAAAACACAATTGCAGTCTTAGTTTCACCCTGAAATGTCTTTGCTTATTTAAAATGTGACTAAACAAAGAAAAAAAAATTAAACAAAGAAAAAGACTGCATATATTACAGTTATTTTATTATATTATTACCTTTAAACCTCACTTACAACTACCCAATTATTTCTGTGCTATTTCAAGTTACTCAAGACCAAACATCTGCAATACCAGCTTAGAAAACAAGCTGCTGACTTTCTCAGTGCTCTGCCATCTGACTGGCTAACACCAACATCACAACAAAATATCTTTGTGTTTCTTTCATTTCCTGACATTAGAATCAAATAATGATAACAAGGCTAAAATCTGAAAACTCTGATGGGAATTTGTGATTCATCTCTCTGTCCTTCTCCGTGTCCTGCATGGTGATTATATTTGTCCATTCTCACTACTCCTCACAGCTACTTAGGCTGCAACAAGGAGAGAATATAGATGGTTTGAGAATCAAATTATGTCTATTATAAAGGTTAAAGTTGCATTACTAAGTATCAGGCATCTCAAGCTACATGAGGCATTAACATTCAGCTACAATGCCAGCCTCTGTGAACTTGAGGCTGGAAATCACTGCTTCTCTTCTGCTTCTTCCTAGCTGGAAAAGAGGAAGGGCAAAAGCAGATGAGGAACATGGGGGAATCCCAGTATCTGAGCCAAACAAAATAAGCTGGTCTGTTATTCATATGCATCCTACAGCAAATATAGCATATAAATAGATAAAGTATATATACTGCTCTTAAGAAGGAAGAATGAAAAAATTATGCTAATTTTAAAGATTTTAGCAATTTTACATACTAGAGGAGTACTTGGTTTCTTTCCAACTGAAGATGAACGAATAAAGAATTAATTAAAGCTATAATAAATAATATAATTTCCAGGAAATACAATTCAGAAAAATCTTCTAACCGTAACTTAGCTGGTTCATTCACAATGAACATTAAATTCTGAAACTCTTGTTTTGAAACACTTTTTCTCTGCTATTTTAGAATCATCTATTTCAATTTGGGTCTCACTATTGATGAGAAAGGTCTGAATTCCACAATTGTGGAGTTTGATGCCGTGATCTGCAGTATGTTAACACTACATTTTTTAAGTAAGGAAATGGAAATCAATGGGTCAAATGCTAACCACAAAATGCAACAGTTTACCTCAAATGCCCTACTCAAAGCTAAGGAAAGGTGGAAATTATCTTCAAATTCTAGCATCTAAACTAGAGAAAAATCATTCAATGGTTGAATGTCTTTCAATATTATGAATATTAACATGGTATTAATGACCCAAAGAGTTTGCGAAGTCACTCTTGTAGTACATTTTTAATTATTTATGAGAATGAATCACAGAATCAGAGAAAGGTTTGGGTTGGAAGGCAACTTAAATAATTTTGCTCCAACTAAGGATCATTTTAATTTGACCTGTATATATATTTTTACATAGAACCTGTTTTACAGTATTTAAATTCACCTAGGGAAACTATGAATTTTACTTCCCCAGGCTTTTATCATGAGCAAGTTCCTGTGGAAGAGTTTTTCCCAAAGATCCAGGTAGATTTATTTCCAGGGAAGGAGACATCTGGAAGAACCTTGGTGGGACAGAGTAGACCCAATTTATGGCAGTTTCCTCATTCTCAGTTGTTATTACACAGCACACACGCAGTGAGCCTGGAGGCCCTGTGATGAGGCCAACCTGCCTGAGTTGACCTGGGGAACCTTGATAACTATCAGACAAAGTCAGTATTCATGGACACCCGTGAAACAGTGTGGAGGGATCCAGGGAGAAAGGCTTTAAGAAGGGTGTGCCTTCCCCAGGGCTGTTTTTGTCACAGGAGAAGCAGCACTGTGCAAACAAGAACACCCAAGATAAAAGCCCTCTGCACCAGACAATCCTCTACAGCTAGAGCCATGGCATGTGGGGCTCTTCCCTTTCCATTCCCAAAGGTAACCCTGCAGAACACAAATTACAGGCAATAGTTCCATGACTCTAATGGACAAGTACAACAGATTACAGCAAACTGGAAGCCATGCTGCTGTGGGCAGATCCCTTTTGGTCTTTTAATTACATCTACCCATAGATAATCACTGCTATAGCAGCAAGTGAAGCATCAGATCTCTCCATGCCCAGGAAGATATTTTCCAGAATTTTTTTTAGGGGAACACAGAAAATTATACTTTTTCTAGAAGTTGCCAATACCTGGCAGAACCAACTGCTGGAAGAGTGGTAATGGGATTTCAGTCTCTGCCTGTTCAGCTGACCTCTGGGAACTCTCTCTGAAGATCCTGTACACAGTAAGAGATGGGCATTCCTGCCATCACACCATGCAGGCAAGGCAGGGTACACCACACACAGCATTACATCCCCAACTGCATCTCAGAAGACAGTTGCAGGAATGCAGCAGGCAAGAAGCATAGCAGGAGGCTCATGAAATAAGGTACATCACCACAGAGGTGAGGTCTGGGGTCCCAGTTAAGGGAGGACAGGTAACACTGTATGAAATATATGGTCACAGAAGATGGGAATATGAGGCCAAGGTGCCAAGCTTTGGGTTCAGACACATGAAGAACAACTGAAGAGATAAGCATCAGCTTGGATATAGTTTTCTGGAGATGACAGAGCACAGAACACAAAGATCATAGTGTTCAGGTCTTATTTTTGGAGATCAGGATGTTGCACTGTAATCCCTGGTATCAGAAGGCAGAGACATCACAATCACATTTAAAAAGCTGTGGCTGCCCTGTCTACTGATGTTAATGATATTACCTGTCCTTAGCCTCACTGTCAATGCAGTGAAATACTCTTGACATCCAAGCAACTTTGACTTGTGAACTCCTGAACCCTATAGTTTCATTTGCATAGCCTGCTGCTTCACAAAGTTATTAAAATTTAAGTCTGCCATCAAATATGTGAGGGCTTGCAACAGCAGAAGCAATCTGCACAAGAACTTGGGAATTTTGCAAGAATCTTCATTGAATGTCTGAGCCCTAAAAACTGTGCAAGTAATGGATGCTAGAAATAACCACTGCCACATAAAGTAAAAAACACATAAGGATGGGATTATTGCAACACTGCAGGATCAAAGAGCAGCAGAAACAGAGCTGATGGAAAGATGCTCTGATTAAAACATAAATAACTTCAATAATAGCATACTGAAGATTACTGTCAAAGCAAATTGTGTTTTGTATAAATGTTCTTTATTTTAAAGGCCTGGCATGGTGTGAAAGTCAATCTTTAAAACTGTCAGTCTGCTGCTGGCACTAATTGGAACCCTTGTTGGCAATCTCTGTAAGGGGTCAAGGAGTGAATGTGTCTGCAGGCTGAATTACGCTCGCTTCCTCTGACAGAAGCGGTCCCTTCAGATCAGGGCTGTGGCACACTGGTGGGCTTTCATGTAGCAGATGCCATTCAGATTCCTCTGCAATAAAGGCTTTGAGAATAAAAAAGTCTCCTCTTCTTTAAGGCTGTTCATCTGTCAAACTTTCACATATACCAAATTCACACCATTTCCTTCTGTATTAGCACTTTGGCAAGGTGAGCCCTATGAAGTTGTTGTTCTTGAATTTCAGTGCTGTATGACCCCTATATTTACCTCTTGTCAAAATAAACTCTCCTCTCACAAATACTCAAAGTTTTCCAGTTGTGCATATTTTCAAGTTTAAGGCTGCTAAAACTTTGTAATGGAGTTACCAAAATGTTGGTCAAAAAGTAAATGACTGTGTATGCAGTAAATACCTGTGTATGCTATAGAAGAGTGCTTTGACAAGGCTGCTTGAATACCAGCTGCAGCATTACACTGCTGTCCCACTCCTAAGCAATGTTACCTGCTCCTTACTACACTGGCCTTCAATCAATTCTTAAGTGCACCTCTAAGCACTGGCAATATGCAGAAAACTTGACATGGACTGAGGTGCTTTCCTTAGACAACCGTTTTCCCACTTACACAGATTTATGATGGTCTCCCTCAACCCTGAGAGAATTTTGGGTTGAATTTCAAGATGGAATCAAGAACTTATTAGGAGTTACAACACAGGACTTCTCTGATCCAACAGAAACAGTATTTGCTCATTTTGGTCAGTGTATCAAAAAACAGCCAAGAGCCAGAGGAGCATGAGTGTGTATCCAATGGACAGAGACTGTCTCCAAGTCCAGCTGTTGGCATACCACTGCCAAGACCATCACCACGTCAATTAATTCATGCTTCATGAAGATGCCATACAGCCAACAAGAAAAATGTAGTGCTTATTCCCCTATTAATTAATTGTTCAGCTGTCCTCTTCTAATTAGACTTTCTACACATTAGTTTTAAAGGATCAAAGGCAGGCAAAATGAGATAATATTGGTCTCTAAGGTCACTCATCCAGGCCAATGTTCCAGTGCTAGTTTTTCCATCATTAACTGCCAAAGTCTCAAAAGCTCTGAGGAAATGTTAATTTTCAAAGTGTAATGAAGAAAATGAATATGAGGCAGCCCCAAGATGTCTACTGATGACATATCTTGAGAAATAGTTCTATGGAGTTTTAATACAATACTAGGAAAGTAAAATATTTACAGAAGAGGTTGGTCTCACCATGGAAAGGTCAGTTGTATTCTGAAAAATTCTCATCTTTGTTTGTCAGACTCTGTTGTTTCCATCAGACTGTGATTACTTTTAAATGGCATTCCTGTGAGCATTTTGTTCAAGGCTTTTCAGTTTCTAAGTGAGCTAAGTGCAATTCTGTTCTCCCATTCAGCAGCTGTCCACACACAGATCCAGCAGACACACAACACCTGCCCACTGCTCACAATGCTCAGGGATGTTAAACCCATGCAACCAATTTGGGTTCACTCATCCTTTGCACTAGCAATCTTATTGAGGATGTCCAGGAACTTGGGCTGCAACAAAACACCAAAGTTGCAGAACAAAATGCACAACATGGTAAATTCTAACCTTTCCAAAAAATCCAACCCAAGGCTGATATGACAGACAATACTTTGAAACAGTGGCATGAGTAATATCTCTGAGGCAGCCACCAGAGACCCAGCAATGGTTATGAAATACATTCCTATTATTTCATAATTTCTTATGTTCAGCCTTCAAAAATGAAGCCATCATGATTTTGCCATAGTAGCATACATGCTCATATAAAGTTTAATTTTAAAAATGCTAAATGTAATAACAACATCCTTCTGTTTTCTCAAATAACTCCTACATTTTTGTAAATGTATATCGATGGTCAAACTGAATTACGAGTTCACTTACTTGGGAGAGAGAAAGAAAAGAAATACATCTCGAGTACGTCTCTGTACAGGTCTCTTATGTTCCTCTATACTATCTGAATTAGAATAAAATAAAATTTCTTATGCTTTCCTGAATTTCCAGCACTTGTTTAGACACCTTGACACAGTCACACAGTCTCTTGAATTTTTATTTTAATAGTGGAAACAGAGAAATAATGAAGGTTAAAGCTGAATGGTATTATGAGACAACTTTTCAAACTTTGGAAATTGGAGTTATTCCATTCATTTATCTCAGTGTAACACAGAGATTAACAATATGATCTAGAAATTGAAAAGGATGTTTCAAGGAGTAAATGTAATTCTAACATTCACATCATGGAGGCTTGTTGGTTTCCTCTTCTTTCTTTCAAAGAGATGCTATGTAAATTTTTATTTAGAAAATAAATTCTGTCTTCTGATGGCTTATTTTTAATGTCTGTTTTTGCTGACACTATGTTAGAAGGCAACAATCATCACTTTACTCAATAGTATTTTTTTACTCTAGCCTGGATGCAGCAGATATCTCATGTCCCATGAGAAGGGAAAGTTTTGAGTTAATTTCTCTTCATTTTAAGTGGTAGAGCAGCTTAAACTTAGCCCAGAAGTCAACAAAAACTTCATGGCACAGCTGATGGCTATTTTTGCAGAAATGTTACTCTGTGCCCAGGTTAACACTACACTGATGATTAAACAAGCAACGTGCAGCTCTTCTGTCACAAGCCATCAATCCAAAGCTGGACTGGAGATTGACTGCTTACGGATTTGAAGGGAAGTCCCCTTGCTGGGATGGTCACAGCATGTTCTGGAGCAGGAAAAGCAACACTACTGTCTTCCACAATGAACACTGCCTCTAGTAGAGGTCTTGTTTGCCTGCCTGGTCTCGACAAAACTTAGGCAACTGACATACTGATACTAATATAATGCAAATATTGCTTCATTAGCACTTATATTCTCCCAACAGTTTCTACTCTACTCTGAATTTTTACATAAATGGACATACTTTGGACAGAGAAGATCTACCATACATGCTAAAGCAGAATTTTGCATAGATTTGTATAGTAAATTCTAGATACTATGGCCGTTAAGAGATCAATAAAAACAATTATTGAATAAAATGCATTATCTAATACCAAACACTTGAATAAATAATTACATCAATTAATTAAAATAAACACTAGTATGACTTGTTCCTTGCTGAGAAACAAAGAAATCACATACTCTAAAATTATACTTGAAACTGGAAATAAGAAACTAAAAAAAAGATAGTTGAAAATGTCAGAAACTGTAGAGGAGAAATGCTGGTATTTGCTCTCTTGCAAAAGAGATTTATGGGAGTTACATGTTAAAGCGGACGAAAGATCACTAAAGATGAGAAAATCTTATGGATATTTTTACTATGTGACAAATTAGCCATAATCTTTTATGATCAGAGCTTCATTTTCATTTGTACTGAAGCATTAGAAACCATTACAGCTGCTATTCATAATCTGTACGGCACTGGCATTTTCATTTTCACATTTGGGCATTGTGTATGTAGTAATGAAAGGTCAGGCATTCACACAATCCTTCATTCCTGCAGCTATTAAATTTTTTCTTTCCCTTAATGCTTTTCAAAAAGCAGAACATGAGATAAATTTTGCTGATTAAATGTTAAATGCTTTAGGATCATCTTGTTTTAGAGAGTTATCTAAGTTTTATTAATAATGCATAACATTCACTTAGGGCTATTTTGTGTCGGAAGTCCTTCACAGCATTATCTTAGCTCAAAGTAATTCAGCCAATAAAGAAAAAGAAATTAAGAAGAGGAAGATGCAATTGGAAATGAGATAAAGCTCTTGAATTCTGAAGAATGCTGTATTTTCAAGCACTATATTATATACTGTTCTCAGTTCAATATTATTGGCTTTATCATTGTTTCTTTTAAAAACCCACATTCATTCAAAGAGTGATTGTATTTTTCTCTCAGATGTCTGACACTATTACTTATGCTTTTCATTTTCAGCCTTATCTGCTTTTTTGGGACCAAAGTATCTGATCCATTCTAAGAGCATCTCAATCCTTTGTTATGGAACACAATGCTAGAATAATGTTTTAAATAATAACAGATTGCTGGAAATGGTTTTAAGAAGTAAATGTTCGAACAAAACAAGATTCAGTAAGTTCCTCATTAAGAAAAGTTTCAGCAGGTCTTGAGCATTATGGGTTTTATTATTAGAATTACTGTAATTATCATTATATCTGCAAGATTAGACAATTGATGGATACTGAGCTGCAGAGACTAATGCAGAATGATTTTTCCTTACTGCATCTGGAATAGAAGATTGATTGGTCAGATGCCAAAGACATATCCATGTGCCACTGGAACAGTGTAAGTCATGGCAAATGTGATTTCATGATGATTTGGATGAGCAGGCAAAGGGGCTGCTCTTCTCAAGCTACCATGCACACAGCACAGTAATTCAGAAACCAGTCCCAAAGTGCAAACTCTTTGGTTATATTTATATCTTCATGTATTATTTAATTTATCTTAGAAGTAGACTGACAGGAGAAGAAATTGAGACAGAACTCCTGCCAGACAATTAGCCACCTGTTCCTGTTAAATTGCATTAGTTATTAAAAAGTCCAGCCGTGAATATATACCATATATCTGGAATGCTTCAAATTCAAGGGCTCATCCCCTTTTAAAAAAATTTATTTAAAGGAAAAATTTATTTACTGTGCTGAAATTAATAAAATGTGACTTTAAAAAATATATTGTCTTTAAAGCTGTGTCCAATCTTTCAAAATCATATTATTAATTGTCATATAATAAATCTAAGTGTTTATGCTGGTTAACCTAAAAATGCATTTGTGCTGCTATACCCTTTATTTTTTTCCCTTTTTCTGTATCACTAGAACAATACAAAATTTTTTTTTACATTGTTCTTGGGACAAAGAATTACTAGTATGAGTCTCTCTGAAAAGTTACAAAGCAAATGTATGCTGCTCATAAACATGGTCCTTAAGATAAAACGTAAATTATATTTAAGCAGAAATTCTTGCCTGATAAATGCAAATATATTGTAAATTATAAAGGGGGAACAAATGTTTGAAAAAGGGGAGAAGAAAATTGCCCTGCAGACTCAAACCAAGCATAAAATGCTGGATGGCTGCATTCTTCTATCCACACAGAAAATGAAGACTTAATTGCAGAGCAGTCGGACACAGAGAGCAGAGCTCTAGTCTAGATAGGGAACACCAGCAGTAAAAACACGCTGCCAGTCTCGTCAGGATCAGTTCTAGAGCCGCCCACACGGCCGGGCCGAGCCGATGTTTCGGTCCCCGCCCAGGCACACTGAAGTTCGCCCGGGGACACGAGTGACAGCGGCGCCGTGTGCCGCCGGCCCCCGTCCACCGCCCGCAGCACAAAAATGGAAAAGGCGAAAATTAACCGGCTTATCCCTGTCCTCTACCCTCCCTAGGAGCTGCGGGCAACAGTCAGGACTGAGGGCAAGGACAGGAAAACAACCCTCTGCTCTCCATGAAAGCAGTAAGGGGGAGGAGGGAAGCTGTTCACGGGGGACGTGAGTAGATAACTCACCAAGAGTTGCAGCCAGAAGGGGGTAGGAGGGAAGATGCGTACTGGTGTAGGAGAAAAAGTAGGAGGGACTGGCTCGATGGGACTTGCTAGATTGATTTCACAGGTATTTCCTACATAATTTATTTGGTGTACTTGTGTTTGCTCAGCGTGTGGCCGACAGGGCGCTGCGGCTGCAGCACACAGGAGGGCCTGCTCTGGGGACACAGCCTGTCCTGGGATAGAGCCTGTCCTTGGGATAGAGCCTGCCCTGAGGACACAGCCTGCTCTGGGGATAGAGCCTGTCCTGGGACAGAGCCTGTCCTGAGACAGAGCCTGCCCTGGGACACAGCCTGTCCTGGGATAGAGCCTGTCCTTGGGATAGAGCCTGCTCTGGTGATAGAGCCTGTCCTGAGGACAGAGCCTGCCCTGGGACAGCCTCTTCCCGAGTCTGCCACAGCTTCTGCTCCCAGCATCGCTGCCCTGCCGAACCAAGCAATGACTGGACACGAAACAGTGCAGTGAGTCCTCTAATGCAAACCTTCTCTAAGCACAAGCCATGGTAGCAAGGGGTGAGGGCCCATCAGCGCTGCTGCCTCTGGCTGTGAACCAACCTGTCACTGGCACAGGGCACAGACTGGCACTGCCACTGTGCCCTCAGGTCACTGGGATGGTGCACACCGACACTCAGTGTGAGCTGCAGATGAGCCCAGTGAGAGATGCAACCGAGCACTTCTGTTGGTCCAGCCCGCCTGAGCAGCCACCCCCTGCACCATCCAAACAGCAGATTCCCCTTGGGCTATCTCAGGGCATGAGGTACCACAGCTCTAAACACTTCTCTAGATTCTCTCTGAAATCAGAGGGTCAGCTGCTAATAGCTTCTCCCATCCTCAGCATGGCTATAGGTAACTAGTTGGGCTAAAGGCCTGGTTTTAAACAGTTGGAGCTCATAGATGTGAATTTTCAATCAGGTATGAGAGTTTTATTTTTCAGAAATTACCATGGCCTGTCAAACACACCAACAGAACAACAGGCTCTGTGGGCTGCACACAGGATTTTAGGCATCTTGACTCAGTTACCTGGGCTTTGGATACTGAAGGGCTTGCTCTTGTAGTCTGAGCCAACTCATGATATGCTGCATAAAAACGTATCCTCTATTAGCCTTGTAAACAACTTCACAAGGTTTGAGAGGTATGCAATATGAAAGTGTCCTTCCTATAGAATGACTCTTATAAAGAACAGCCTCTGAGGTCTGCAGATTTCTTCTCTCCTCTTGGACAGCTTGTACTTCTGTTTCATCCATAGTATGTTGAAGACTTTCATTTAAAGCTAGTTCATGAACTTTAGGCATCACAAATATCCCTTACTTCAGCTGCAATTATGAGATAAGCACAAAAAAAAAAAAACACTTCAAAAATCTACTTCACTTGTACATACTGACAACAATCTATCTGTGCAAGAATAAATTCCTTGTTCCAATAACGTGCATTAAAATTCAGTTCTCAGAGGGGACATAGCAGCAGATTTAGCATGCAAGGATATATGTTCTTTAAGGGCTATATGTCAAACCTCAAGATTAAAAATGGACTTCTCAAAATTGAATCTGACAGAAATCACTGTATCTCTGTGTTCCAATGGACATAATATTCTTCGTTGTGTAGTCACAAAGTAATTTTTTGAGTCTAATTAGACTGCAAATGAGATTTTAAAAAAGCAAATTAAAAAGCTAATGCAATGTGCCAGATTATTAGTATTGGCTGGTGGATTCTTTACAAGTCAGTATTTTTTGCATACATGTAAGTGAGGAGAACAGTTATGAGTTTATCCTCAGTTATAATTTTGGCCTTTAACTCAGCAAAAAGAGGATGAGAGCAAGAGCAAGATCTAAACAGAGAGCTCACAGGACACTTGCAGCCCTAATTAGACACCAAACTGCCCACATGCAGGTCACTAATTCCTTATGTCACACATGGCAAGAGAAGAATAAAAATAATGAAAAATAGTTCCAATTTACTAATCTGTGATTCTACAGAAAATAACCCAACTACTAAAAATCTTCTTGCAAATCCTTTTTAAAATTTTTTGTTTCATTGGTTTTTTTAAATTTTCACTATACTTTTCATTCCCTAATTCTGGCCTATGCTAACTAAAAGATAACCTCGGAGCAAAAGCTTTTAATCTAAAGGATCAACAGCCAGAAAAGCATATAAAGTAAAGGGGCAAGGGAGAGAAGCATCTTCATAGAATCAGACTCTCAAAGCTAATAATTAAAACAAAAAGTGGAAGAGGGAGATCGGAGAGGTTTGAGAGGATTTATTTTGTTTATTGTCCTCCCTCTACCCTCTCCCCAGCTGCAGCTTCCCAGGAATTGTTCAAAGTTCATACCTTTCCCTTGGCTCCTCTAAAGATCTGAACTCAAAAAGAAAAGTTTCAGGAAGGTTACCTCTGAAGAGAATCTTTGCTCTTCAAAATCTGTAAATTCACCATTTGAATTATGTGCTATTGAGATTTTTAAAGGCAATTATAAACAATCCACTCTCCTAGTTCTTTTATTAATCCATTCATTGAGACCAAATATTAAAATTTGCTTTGCTGTTCTGCATGCTGCTGCCGCCACCAAAATCATTAACCTGTTCAGTCAGCCTGACACACCTCAGCCTTCCGGAACACGTGGTGGTGACTTTGTACTTCCCTCACAGTGCTGCTGCTGCCACCTTGTACATTGAAGCAGTACCTTCCATGAGCAGAGGCCTAAAGACCTCTTTCTCTTCTGTCCATGGGCAAAAAATTCCAGGTGTCCCAAAGGCCCTGTGTATTGCAATGGCTTGCACAACAAAGTCATTGGTTCCTCAAAGCCAGCCACTGGAGATGCTTATGGATTCATATAGCTGTGTGACACTGACCTTAGACCTGCCATTCCTTTTATCTCACTTCCAAAGCCTGGCTCTTGGAGACACAGTGAAAGCAATGTCAAATTATCACATTATCATAGTGATAATGCAGATAAAGGTAGTTATTAAGATCCATCAGATAAATGGTCAAACTGCACGTAACACTTATGAGAAAAGGATGAAGACCAAAATAGGAGGGATGTGGAAAAGGCACAATCATCCTTTTCTCCCCCTCTAACCTCTTTTCATAGTAAAACAGCCTCAGGGAAAAGAAGATGCACTGATTTATATCAGAAACTTTATCTCAGTGCTGTCAAACTCATGCATTAAATAATGGTGTATCAAAGCCTACTCTGACTTCAAAGCCATGACGCCAGCTATGATAAACTTCTATCTTGTTCTTGCATTCTTGGTTTTTCTGAGCTCATGATTTTGTGCTTTTTGCAGTCAAGAGGACCGAGCTCTTCCACTGAAACAACACTGAGACTTTGGTCCATTCACGTGAATACCATAACTCTTAACAAAGTACCTAACAGTTTAATTTGGACTCATGAAAGAAACAGAGAAAGGACTTCAAAATGCCTGCTTTTTTTTCAGTTCCTACATAAAAAAATCCACTCCTTTTTTTTTTCTTATGTAGCTAGCAAGTGATGTTGAAGGGTGTTATTGCAAACTATGATAGCTCTCTGCTGCAGACCATAAGCATTTGCATCCAGCCCTAGAGATGCTGATATGAAATTGCTTCAAACATAAAGTGACTCAGTGAAAAAATAGTAGGAAAGTCAGTACACAGACTATTGCACTGAAGCACAGAACAAACACAAACATTTTAAACCTCTATATGTTTCCATTTACAGGCTGGGGGAAGAACAGATCAAAGGCAGCCATGCCAAGAAGGACTTGGGAGGCTGTGGATGAGAGGCTGGACATGACCTGGCAATGTGGACTTGTAGCCCAGAAAGCCAAACATGTCCTGGGCTGCATCAAAAGCAGAATGGCCAGCAGGGTGAGGGAGGGGATTCTTCCCCTCTGTTCTCATGGACAGCTGCATCCAGCTCTGGGATCCCAAGCACAGAAAGGACATGGACCTGTTAAAGCAAGTCCAGAAGAGGCCACCAAGATGATCAGAGGGATGGAGCACCTCTCCTTTGGGAAAGGCTGAGAGAATTGGGATTGTTCAGCCTGGAGAAGAGAAGGCTTTGGGGTGACCTAATTACAGCCTTCCAAGGCCTGGAGGGAGCCTAAAAAAGATGGAGAGAGGCATGTAGTGACAGGACAAGGGGCAGTGGTTTCAAACTGAAAGAGAGTAGGTTTAGACTAGGTATCAGGAAGAAATTCTTTACTCTGAGAGTGGTGAGGAACAGGTTGCACAGGAGAGCTATAGATGTCCCATCCCTGGAAGTGCCAGGTTGTATGGAGCTCTGAGCAACCTTGTCTAGTGAAAGATGTGCCTGCCCATGGCAGGGGTGTTGAAACTTTGAGGCACCTTCCAACCCAGACCATTCTATGATCCTGTGATTTATTTACAACTGTCATTTTTTGTAATTTCTACTGTCATTAAACCTCATGCTCTAGAAACTCTTCCAGTGTCTCTCTCCTCTATGGTTTTGTTTTGCAACATATAGCATTACCTTAAGAATGGGTCTAGTCTACTTAAAATATCTAATTTTCACATTGTGTTTTCTGAAAAAAACAAACTGTCTTACTAGGCACAGAGTTTCAGAGAAGGAAGCGTCATAGGAAAGTGAAAGGAGAGAATTAGGAGGAGTGATGGGAAAGGGACCTGCAGAGGCTGGCATGGGTTATGACTGGGAATGGCATGTCACAAAGCCACCCCTCGAATTACCCTAGATGAAATAGGGAAATATTTTATTAAAGCATGTTATTCCACCATTTGTCAGTTGTATCTTAAAATTAGGAGGCTACAAATAGAACCACTACAAGCAATCCCTGGGGTAATCATTAAACAGTCTGATTCAAACCCCACTAAGACTACCATCATCTTCAGCAGGCTTTGGATCAGAGTCATGTTGCTGGAGGATGAACATTGCTCCATAGCTCCATCCCAGAAAAATTATGCACAAAAGCATGACAGGCAGAAAAGCAATACATTTCCTACCACTTTTAAAACACCTTTGCCAAATTTTCCCTTAAAAAAGCCTTAAGCAAGTAGGGGTTTCTTACCAGAAAGCAAAATATAATTATTTCTAGAAGCAGGTAGTATGCATTTTAGCATGTATATTTATGGACACATCATTTATAGGTTCAACATACAAAATATTCATCACGTTTAGAGCTGTCCCTAAACAAAAAGCCCAGGCATTATTCTCTGTGCCTGCCAAAACAAATCCACCATGTATCTTTGGTAAACAAAAAATAGCTAATTTACAAAGCTGTAGAATTGCTTTATTTGCACTTGACTGTTTTAATAGATCTGGCACTGGCAAGACAGAGTGAAACAACACTATCACTATCTCTGTATGATGCTTAATAATTGTAAAATGCTGTGTTTTATTGCTCCATTTACAATAATAAGAATATTGCTAAACAATTACCTTAACAAATGTATTTTTGATGGAAGAGCCACTGATGTTTGTCTTTATAAATTAAGCTAGTCATAAAAGTCCATGTTTATAATGGTATTTCTTTCTTTGAAATAAAAAAATAACCCATTGGTGGTGCACTATGAGCACCTACTGGGAAATTCATGGTATCCTGACTCATGTATTAGATATCTAAATGTACAGCCTTGCTAATAGTGTTTTTTTTCTCCTCATTGTTAATGACATACATATAAAAAGTACTATAATTATTCTAAAGCAGCAACTGAAAGAAAAGCTCTAATGAAGATGTTGGTAATTTGTCATGAGGAGAGTAGTGTGAAGACAGCAGACAATTTAAAATCCAAATATTCTTCTCTTGAAACAATTTAACTGTTCAAAAGCATCTATCAAATACTTATACAAGCACATATTAGAATATTTTCCTAAAGTTTAGTATTTAGTCAATAGACTATCATTTCTGTGGTGTATATATTGAAGAGTAGGTTATGAAAATATTTAAAAAATGTTCAGTACAGTAGATATTCAGAGAAGTTATTGCACATTGCCCTTCGATAAAACATCACCTTTCTAATCAAGGGATTAGGAGTAAGAAATCCAACTGTAAATAAACTGATGCTTAAATAAAAAGTAAGTTTTAGATAAGTAAATCCTGTCAATTTAAGGCAGTCATGCCATAATCTTGACCACAGTACAACTCAACCAAATTATTACTTCTTCCTACTGTTTCTGACATTCAGAGCTGTAATTGCCAAAACAGAATTTCAGTGCAGAAAAAAGAAATAGTACTGAAATACACTGTAACTCTATGTGTTCAGCATTGTGTACCAGAAAAGTAACTTCATATCATCCTGTATTTGACTTTCACTGAAAAACCAGGTCATGAGCCCCAGTGAAATAGAAAAACTTCAACACACATTTCAAAAAACCAAAAACCAAGCAAAACACCAATCAAATAAAAGAAAGGGAAAATAATATTTTTAAAAAGTCATGTCCTGCATAGCATCAGTATCTGGTGAGGCTGCAAGTCAAAAGACATCCAGCTGTGGGCAAGCCTTTGAAAGGCTCTAAGTGCAGGTGGACAGAACACAGGCATAGGTCACAGTGAACAAGAGCCCAAGAGCGAAATTTACTGCTAAGAGAGAGCCACTCATTTTTCCTCCTTCCTGGAAAACTCACATCTTCCCAGAAAGGGCTGATAGTCCCAAAGGTACAGCTTGTTCAACTTCTCTAAGTCCAGATTCAGCTATGAGGTAGAGCAGTCTTATTTCTCTGATGCACTCACAGATCCGAGACACAACCTATATCTGACTTTGTCCAAACACAAACTTCCCAGCTAACTGTTGTTGGTAGATGTTTTTTGAAGGCTTTATGTTATGCTTGAGATATAGCACATCTTTCCAAACAGATACAAGTTTATAATTTAAAGACTTGAAATAATGAGGAATGACTACAGCTCTCTCTCTCTTATCTCTCACAGTGTTATTAGCTGAGGTTTTTTAGGACTAGACTCTTTTACCAAGCTGAAAAGATACCTGCTATTGCCGTTTGTCCTTGTTCAGATAAACCTTTTTTGAGCTGTCCTGCAGCAACCTAACTAGGCTGAGTTTCTTATGAATCTCTTAAAAGGGGAAACTTGCGGTTAATTTTTACTGCTCTTCCCAAACTACGTCCAATTACCAGCACACTTTCAGGAATGGACAGCACTGCAGACTTTCTGTGGTTATATATAAAATTTATATTGCCTCCCTACTCCCATTTGATATTCTTATCCTTTTTTATATCCATTTTATATTCATTCTATTAGCTACAATGTACTACTCTGAAAGGTCAGATTGAATGAATTATTTAATGCCATGGCAAGCTGGA
The DNA here is from genome assembly GCA_013397375.1 of Toxostoma redivivum. Taxonomy (NCBI): domain Eukaryota; kingdom Metazoa; phylum Chordata; class Aves; order Passeriformes; family Mimidae; genus Toxostoma; species Toxostoma redivivum. The sequence continues at coordinate 762,936 of VXBI01002035.1, read as the reverse complement.
GCATGAACTGCTGCATCTTAACAGTCTCTGCTAGCTTCACTCTAGGCTGAGCTTCGTTATGTGAGCCAAGGGGATCTAGAGAGGAATGGTCTCGATACCAGCTTTAATCCACTTGCTCTGAGCAACAGGCACAGTCACCCTGCGCTTCACCTTGGCCAGCCTTCCTCTGAAACAAAGTTTTTACTACCAGAGGCCATATTCAACACACTACACTGGGAAACAGAACCTCTCTTTTAATGCCAGCAAAAACCTTTCAAAGCTCCTTTCCCTAAATTTCTGAACTTCTGGGATTTCACCAGCTATTGCCACATGACAGTGGTTCCATCAACTAGAGGTGTGAAGACCAAGGTCCAGAGTGAGTCACAAAAATGATCAGAGTGCTGGAGCACCTCTTCTACCAAGACAGAATGAGAGAATTGGGATTGTTCGGCCTGGAAATGAGAAGGTGCCAGGAAGAACCTATAGCACCCTCCAGTAAATTAAAGAAGGCCTTCAAGAAAGATGGGGACCAACTTTTTAGCTGGGCCTGCTGCATTAGACAAGAGTTTTAAAACTAAGATAAGATATGTTAAGAATACAAGGAAGAAATTATTTACTGTCAGGGTAGTGAGCACTAGAAGGAGGTTGCCCAGAGAAGCTGTGGATGCCCCATCCCTGGCAGTGCTCAAATTTAGATTGGAAGGGGCTCTAAGCAACCTGATCTAGTGGAAGATGTCCCTGTCCATTGCAGGGAGGTTGGAACTAGATGATCTTTAAGGTCCCTTCCAGTACAAACTACTCTATAACGTGCTTATTTTGTCATCCTTAAGTACCAGCTTTGCCATGACCTCCAGCTCTGCCCTCCTGAACTCCTCAGCATCTCATAGGAAATGGAGTTCCAGTTGTTACTGCCTTACTTACAAAATCCTCATGTTAACAGCCTCTTCTATAGGTGAGGCAATCTCCAAAGGGATTAAATTAAATGTATTTTGTATCTTTGGCAAAAAGTATGCAGTACATATCTCTCTCTGCCCCCCCCATAGGTAACCTATATATCCTATGAATGCCATGAAACTAGTAATACTCATAAAATTATAGGTGTTATAAAAATCCCCTCTGTCCATATCATTCCCCATTTCAACGCGTATTTATCTTGTAAAATAGAAATGAAACATGAATTTTTTCTACTAGAGAGAATCACAATGATGTGGTAGAATTTGCACCTTTTATTTATCCCTTTTAGATAAAGGAAATCTTTTAAAGAAATACTTTCTTTAAAACTGTCTAAGAAACTCTCCTTATCTCAGATTGGCTGTACAAACCATATAAAATTGTCATGACAAACCACGTAAAATGTCAAGACAAGATTTTGGGTAACATGAGCTGCAGAACCTCAGTATCTTGTTTCTAAGTAACACACAAATCCCAAATCCATTATAATAGAACTTTATGAATCATATTCCTCTCTCTCCATACATACATACAAACATGTGCAAATGCCTAAACACAAATGTAGAATATATACTTCATGCTTATGGCATGTTACTTGTCAAATAAACAGCCCTAATACTTACATTAGCAAACTGTATCCTCAGTCTATATATCTGGGAGCATAAATTATGCAATTTCCTCTTTCTCCAAAACAACATGGTTGCAAAAGTGTGTGCTGAATTTTCTTCCTCTCTCATATATCAATATGTGGTACAGTTCCTTCCTTAAACTCATGGTAGTTTGAATGAATTATTATTGAACTCAAGGCATCTGCTGGACACTGCAACATGACTGTAATTGGTGTAGAGCACTAAGAAATGGTTTCAATACTTTTTAAGGGAAAAAGGAAGCAGTATCTTTACTAACCTGGTTGTCCTAATATTTATTGAAAAACTTTGAACACAAATAGAATTTCAGATGAAATGCAGAACAAAAGAGTATTTCTGGTCACAAAAGTATAATTTCCATGTAAAATTGAGCAGTAAGGAGAATGACACAAGATAAAAAATTAAAAAGAAACTGGACTGCAAACTCAATTAATTGTTTTAATTTTTGATGTCTTCCAATATGGAGAGTTTTTACTATTTCTCTTGATAAACTCAGGCAGATGATATTTTCCTTTTAAGTTTCTGGCACGCTGCAATGACACATAAAAAATAATATTGAGCAGAAAAGATGAAGTATGGAACGAAGATTTCAGTGTAATGACTAAACCTCATGACTCCTATGGTTTTTATGAAATACAGATGACCTAAAGGACTTTAAACTGCTGAAGCAACCAATTTCTTTTACAAAAGAACTGCCTTTTTCATACAGTGCTTTCTGAGTAACAGAGCTGCTGAAAAGCTGAAGTGATCATAAAATGGGTAAGTTCTATGATACAAGATGACAAGACCTTTGCCTCTCCTGGAGTCTTGTTAGATTCATAAGCTGAACAAATGTGTTTTAACTAAACCTCCAATCAAACTGAATTACTTTATTTAACAATACAGACACTGGACTGCAGGGATTTTCCCTTATGCAGTAAGTAAAATATATGAAGCTTTAGTCTGCATGAGGAAGAATAGGAGCTAAAAGAACAATTAACATTTGAGCACATAATATGTAAGAAATACGCCTTTGGGGAAACGTAGGCTGATGGCAATCTGGTTTTATCTCTGCAGTTTCTCCTTTGGTATTTGAAGGCTCTAGTTTGATATTCTATCATCTTAGTTTCTCAGAAGCAGCTTCTTTGTTTCTCAAACAAAGCCAGAGTAAGACTAAGACCAACATCATTTGGAAGTTACCTGCTTTGAAATTCACCGTTTTCGTCTTTCCCTTTTCCTGTTGCTGCTTCTAGGAGGTTTGTGAAGACTTGGTTGTTAAAAGTCAAGCAAAAAGTCAAACAGAAAATGACATCTATGGGAAAAAAGCCTAAGAAAGCTAAAGCAGTAGCTAAAATACTTCTCTTACACAACTTGTCATGTGTTGCCTGTAATAAATTACAGATGATCAATTGTCACATCAGAAATCTAGGAAAAACTGACTAATAAATCCCAGAGAAATCTATCATATTAAGCTGCCTTTTGAAGCACTCAATTTAAAAAAAAAATTTTAGCTGTTTTTATTTTCTACTAGCTTTTGTCTCAGATTAATGAGAAACTGTTTTTCTCCTTTGACGTTCCACTGTGGCCCAGAGTCATCCCAATCAGTGGTAATATTTAACTGAAGAATCTCACTTTGGGGACTAATGAGTCAGAAGATGTAAAACTGTTCTCTTCCCCTTTTAACTAACCTTCTGATTGGGTATATCAGGTAGAGTTAGAAGTAGATACTCAATCTCTTGGCAATTTCTGGAGTCCTTGTTGGCTCACTACTGCTCAATCAAAAATATTATCTAATTCTGTGTTCAAACTTTTCTTGTCCATCAGCGAACACAGAAGTCCTCACAACATTTCTATTCCAACTACATTAACGTATCAACTACTAAGAGAGACCGTGAATCACAAAATCATTTTTATTGGAGGGAAACAGGAAAGAGAGAGGACTTGCTAGTGACAGTCTTAAGCACTTTGATCAGATTTTTTAAAAAGCTTCAAAAAACCCCAAAAACTAGGCCTTGCAAACACAAAAAGAAAGAAGTCAGAAAAAAATCAAAGTCAATTGCACTGAGAACCACATCCAATTATTTTACAAAACAATTTAATCTAGGCATTTCTCAAAAAGAAGTCGCAGAGAGTTTTATCAGACTACGATTCAGAGAATAAAAAAAACATAGAATTGCCTCAGTTGGAAGTGATCCACAAGGACTACTGACGTCCAACTCCTGGCCCTGCACAGGACCACCCCAAGTGTCACACCACATGCCTGAAAGTGTTGTCCAAACACTTCTTGAACTCTGTCAGGGTCAGTGCTCTGGCCACTTCCCAGGGGAGCCTCTCCCAGTGCCCAGCCACTCTTTGGGTGAAGAACTTTATTCTTATATTGAATCTTAACTTCCCCTGGCACAATGTCAACCCTGTTTTTGTCTCTTTGCCCCTTCCAATCTAGTTTAACTATTAAGTATTCACTTAGGTACTTTCTAATTTCTACTATTTTTTGTGCTTTTCCAACTCCTTAGACAAACTACAGTTTACAGGTTTCAAACACTGACATCCCTAACAAGTTTTTGGCTGATGGAAAGGCAACATTGCCATGAGAGCAGGAATATGAAATGAAAATGTAGAAGTAGCCACTGAAAATGGACCCTAATGTTCTGAGGGAAAGCCACCTTATGGACATACACAGCTTCAGGAAGCAGCATTCTTAATTTTATTTTACTTTATAGACTAAGTGTCATCCAGAAAGTAAACAGAATTCTGAAAACAAAAACTAACTCTGAGAATCAGGAAGACACAGCATCAGCATGTCACAGAGCTAGAGAAAGATCTAGTCATCTTCAGGGACTCCTGAGTCAGCTTCCCATTATGCAATTCATTAAAATTACATTGTTATGGCAATGGACCATGGAGTTCCCAGACCTCTCCACGACATTTTTCTCTGAGTAGGGTTTTATTCATTTACAGTCCCCCTCCTTATGTCCTTCCCACCCCAGGGAATGCTGCTTCCACCTTAACAGGGGAAAAAACCTGAAAACTAAAGACTAAAGATACATCAAATTAATGGAAATATACAATACATTGCAAATTGGTCACAGTCCTTTCACCCTCCTCTCTACAGTTTAAATTGCCTTTTACGTCTTATGAACACCAGTGCATGTAAAACTACCACCTTCAAAACAGCAGTCCTTATAAGGAAGCAATTTAAATGCCTTTTCCTCATACAAGGTACCTGCAGCTGACAGAAGTCTGTGAGGGTCAACTTACAAAACCATCAAAATATCATGTTTGCCTCTCAGCTCTTGACATCACCTTTGCCATCTTTCTATCAAAATACAGCATTTTGGTATAATTCAGAGCAACTACAAGCCACTTTATTGACAATGCAACCTACATTTCAGTGTTTTAAAGAACTACTTCCCTATTATCCTGAAGCTATTTAGGCAGCAGATAAAAAACAGTTAATTTCTGTGATTCATGTGGCCAGTACTGGCTCAGGATAGAAGGGAATGCTGGTGCCACCACTGGGAAAAGCCACATCATGAAAGCATTCCCAAAGCATCACAGGCCCACAACCATCATGTCTTCTCAGAAATGGCTGTTTTGCCCTTACAATAGCTTCATTAGCTGATATGTATGCGCTGCTGAAATAGTCAGCAACTGACTGGCAGGATAAGGGAGTTATAAACTTACCAGCGAGTGCAGAAAGACACTTCTGGAACGACAGAGTCACTTTGTGAGTTCTGTGCATGCAGTGGTGAAGGCATCTCTGTCATCTTCCTACTTCACAGCCACTCCATGCTGGCAGCCCCAGGAGCATGGCACAATCCTCTCCTCTCAGCCTATACTGCTTCCCCAGTCCCTGAAACTGTTCTGCACAGACTGGTGTTTCATAAATAGCTCCTGAAACTGTCTCTGGCTTGTGCTTCTCCCTGGCTTCTACTTTCTGCTGATTAAATTTCATAGTGAATACACCTGTGTAAGTGTAGCTGTACTGTTCTAATGTCTTCAAGGCATCCACAGAACATTCAAGCACAAATACCACAGTGTAAAGGGCTGGCTTGCCCAACATTGTCTTTGAGGATTTGGAAGTGTTATTTCTAAAGAGACATATAATGCAGTTGGGAAAGAGAAACCTTGTGATTTTGGTAGTTTTACACCTACTGTCTAACCCTCCCTACCCCAAACACAGGACATGAGATTTTTTAGGTACCTCCTGCTACATATTCCAACCAGATGTAATCCTTTGATGCATAGGGCTTGCATAAACAGCACAAAGACGGATAAACATCTATTGCAGAGCATGCAATATAAAGGTAATTCATGACATGGAAGCATTAATTCATAATGAAGCTGGGTGTTCATTCGAATGACTTTACATGGAAACAATTACTCTGAAACATTCACACCAGTGCATCTGGCTTAAGAGCAAATCTTCCATTTGGACAAGCCAACACCTTTGTTTAGTTGTATGAGAAGCAAGAAGCTTGTCAGAACAAGCTAATGAGAGCAGCATTTGCTGTTTCACATCTGAAGAACCAATCAGTACAGTTACTTGTGTTTTGGGCACAGCTGTTCCACATCTCCATTCATATCCTTGCATTCCATAAAGCAACTTAGTAAGGAACAGCTGACCTGAAATTCATCATGGCTGACTCCTTTTTCTAGAGAACAGAGTGAGATGATGACACATTTCAAACAGATGACACATCAAGCCTTGAAATTTCAAAAAAGGGCCTACACTTACTAACTCTGGGGGCCATTCATCAGAGTTAACACAAAAAGAAAATTAGGTTTATACAACAAATTAAGATCTCAGCATTCAGAACATCTGAATTATCAAGGCCAAACCTTCCTAAACCATGTCAGTCAATTTTTTGCTAAGAATAAGCAAGAATATGACACTGCATATGATGTATTTAAAAGAGAACAATGTCCATAGTTGGTATTGATTTTATCAAGAACAAGTAATATCTCTATATAGCTTTCTGCTCTTACAGGCCTTTGAAGAGGTGTGCGGGCATTTCTGAAATGTTATTGCAGAGTAGTAATTAAAATCTGGAGAAACCTGAATTAGCCTTCAATATATTAGCTCAAGAACAAGAAGCACCACAATAGCCAAGAAAAGAAGATAAATGAGATAATATTGAATGTGTGCTCTCACAGATTCAGAGCTAATTTGAAGTATGATCCAGTTATCTCTGTATTACATTGCAGAAACACCTCAAAAGGTAGAAGATACATATCTAACAACACCCCTCAAGACAGAGAGGAACTGACTTCTAATATCCTGACTCTGAGCTCCCTGCATGGGCTAGCTGATCAGATGTAGCTAATTAAATGCCCTGGCAGAAAGCTTATCTCCATTGATGACACCTGTAAAATTCTTACAGATCACTTGGTCCAACATTTTGTCCCTTTGTTCACCATTATGTGTTTAAGACTTTAAACACAAGCAATTCATCAATCAGGGCCTGACACAAAGTGGGTACAGCCTCTGGATTTATATACTGAACTGGGAGTATAATGGAGTACTTTCAAATTAAAATGTCTGCATGACTGGCTTTTCAGAAAAAGCAGTTTTCAAGGTTCATGGTTGCTAAGCAGTATCATAGTTAACAGCTTAATATGCTTGATTTTTTTCTCTATGATGTTGATGAAGAAAGAATATCTTTAATAGTAAGTCCACCAAAATTACTTTATTCAATATATGAAACTGTCTAAACTAGATCCAGAAACATTTGAAAAGCAGCATTTTCAGCTGCTGTGAGACGATGATGATGAGAGGCACTGTCACTGAGCTCCCTTTTACACTTGCATTTAGCTCTGAGGATACAGAGTAGGAAAAGTGGTTTCCTGACATATGCAGAGTCAAATGGGAGTAACAGAATCCTCATCCATTTCACAATGATGGTGAGGAGGGTCAGTATTGATTATATGCATGTTAGTGTTTAAAATGCAACATGCAGCTAAAATCCTGAAGGGTTCCTTCTCTCCAGTCTTATGGCAAAACACAATTAAACAATAAATTCTACTGAAGAATTGAAAGAATTCTCTAGATCCTCTTGATGAAAACTTGCTGTGACATTAACTTGCCAAAGAAAGAGTTATTTCAGAGAGGTTTTTGAGTCATTTCTCTTAAATTGAAAATAGAGCCAACATGAAAAATAGAGCCAACAAGGAAAAAAAAGCCAACAAGATAAAAGCCCTTAATGAATTTCACCTTTTTCATTTCTCACTTTGCAATTTAAGTCTTATAGTGGAATTCCACAGGATATCAGATACTGATCTACTGCTGTTACAGTTGCAAGGAATGAACTAATCTAGCCTAATTTAGCATCCTAGAAGTCAGGTTTCTACTCTAAAATACTTTTCTCTCTTCTCCTTCTTTAGGCAGTGTATAATAAAGTTTTCTGCAATAGGGTGGTTTTTCCAAAACAAGTATCTCAGATGGATCATCCTCTTCAGATGCCAGTTTCTTCTGGATGGCTGCCTGGACAACGATTTTAATTAAAGTGTGAACGAAGTACTGCTATCATGCCGTACTCACTGTTTGGTTTATGGAGTAAACAGAACACTTGTGCATTACTTAAAATTTCAGTAAAATACCTTGCTAAATAAAAAGACAGTTTACATAAGTTGGGATCCTTGTAGACTAATGCCTACCCAGTGCAATCTAAGATAAACAAGTCATTCATGTTATAGGAATTGCCTATAAACAGCTAATAAGGCAGATTATTTGGTAGAGGTTTTTCTTTGTTTCAAAAAAAAAGGTTGGTTAAGCTGATTCTTAAAAAGATAAAAATGTAACGTTAACCAATTATAATGAGATACATGGACCTCTAAGCAACCAAATAAGTGATACCGAACATTAATATACCTTCTATTATGTCAGTGTTGCATTGTTGCTCACCTTCATATAAGGAAAAAATTGCTTCATTGCACCATGACTTTAATGTTATCTCAAAGTACTCTTTGTTAAGCATGTGTGAAAATCTTTAACTCACAGAATCTGTATCATCAGCAAAATAAAACCAACATAAATAGCTCCTGATAAATTTTGAACTGACTGCACTTCAAATACACCCTTTGTATTCTGTTCACTTGCTACTTGCCTTGGCTTAAATTATATTTAGAAAAGTGATCTTGTTTCTTCCTCCTTTTTGAAGTTTTGTAACTATCTGTCTTGAATGGAATTCATCTTGACCACAGCCACAAGTGACATTCATAAGGTTGACCTCTCTTTGTAAGGGAAACCATAAACATGACTTCTGAGTTTGTGCTGGAAATAGCTCAGGAGAACATAATATGGTGCAAAAGCCATTGAACAGCACCAGAAATAATGAGTCCAAATGGATTTTGTCTGCAAAGCATACTGGATTCATGTTTCTGCAACCCTGGCTTTCAAAGGACGACTTGAACACTAATTAAGTGTTGCCAGTCCAAAAGAATTCAATGGATCAGAACAACCTACAGGGGATATTTATAATGAATATCCCTGATAATCTCCAGACCTGAGATTTCCTAGGATACAAGAGTGTCCCTCAGTGCTTAAAAAACAACCAGAATCTCTCACCAGGTTCCTGCTCAGTACCCTCTGTAGTCAGCAGAAGTGGGTATAACAGTTTTCTACTTAAGGAAGATTATTTTCAGTAATGAATGTTTAAAAAGTCCACACATAATTAAAATATTATAATGCAATAAAAAGCCAATGGGAAAATTTCTGTATTATGCATTGCATTTAACTTCTTGCATTATCCTGTAGTAAAACCATTACACAAAAGGGAGTTTCTTGAAAGACCAGTCTGTCTATTTCTAATCCTGCAGGAGTAACAGTTAGACAATGAGTTTGGAGCAGATAGGAAAAGGATTGAAGGAAAAAAAGTATCTAAAAGAAATTACTCTGATTTATTTTGTGGGAAATTTAGAAATAAAGCTAATTTATTTGTTAGGGATATGTTTTTTCCTAACAAAAAAAAAGACTTAATTGACATTTTTCAGTTACCATTTTTAGTGGACATTTTGAAATTTTTTTTAAAGAGAGATAGACTTTTCTAAGAAATTGCCTTTTCCGTTTTCTTTTCCTTCAAGCTCACAACTCTTTTCATAAATTAATGTTCTGACAATGTTTTCTTGGAAAACAATTAAGTATTGTGTTTCATTAAAAACTGTTTACTATTCAAGGTTGTCTTAACACCTATGCATATTTTGCCTGGAATTTTTGGGCTTGCCTAATCCTGGTGAAGTTTGATGCTCATCTGGTTGTGAAATCTGCCTTTTTCTTTTATTATGCAATTTGGTTTTTTTTCTATTTGACATGCTATGATCATTAAATCAGTATTTTGAAAGTAGATTGATTTTTTTCCACACTCTGCAATTATAATGATAAATTGTTTGTGGAGTTTACAAAAAGCTTTCAGGGAAAGCTGCATAAAAATAGCCACTGAATTTCACATGAATATAAAATATACCTCGTTATACCTAATCAGCAGGAGACCATGTAATCACAGAAAAAAATAGTGTTGGAATATCAAATTCTCATTAATGTGACCACAAGATAGTACAGTTTAAGATCCTGGAGAAAAAGAGGAAGAGGAGTCCAGTCTAAAATCAGACAGCAGCTTGCTCCAGGCACCTGCAAGCAGTGTCTTTTGGATGCAGCTCTGAAAGGCCAGAGTCCAGGAGAGCTGGGTCATCTTCCCAGAGAGCCTCCTCCAGGTGCCAGAATTCCAATCTGCATGGAAGCAGGCGGCAAGGCACCAGCGTGGCTCACAGGGAAAGCCTGAAAAAGACCCAGTGCAAAATGGAAAGAGACCAGAGATGGAAATGGAGACGGATTACCCAGAAGAAACAGAGAAGCTGTACCTGGCCAGGCAGGGATGGGGTTTGCAAAGTTCAGCTGGCACTGAAACTTATCCAGGATGGATGAAGGATAACAAGAAGGGTCTCTGCAATAGCAGTGAAAGGCAAGGGAAATACAAGCTTACTGCTAAACTGAGTGGGTAACCTGATGAAGGATACTGAACAAGCTCAGATGCTCAATGCCTTCTGGGCTTTGGCCTTTAGTGTCAAGGTCTGCCACCCTGGTCCCTGAGCTCAGTGACAGAATTTAGGGAACAGAGGCAGACAAAGGCTGAATTAGGGATTGCTTAGGTAAGAGTGACACAAGTCCATAGGCCTAGATGGAATGCATCTAAGACTGATAAAGAAGTTGGCTCATTTCTTTTTGAAAGGCCACTGGTTAAAAACTGAAAAACCAGTGTGGTTTACCCAGTGAAATCACCATATTTGGAGATAATTAAAGACTTGATTTGGCAAATGCTGAGCAGCCACATCTAACTTTGACACTACCTGGCCTGGACGAAGAGGTAAGACCGGATGACCTCCAGAAATCTCCTCTCATTTCTTCTATGATTTTGTGATTATGCCCGTTGTGTAACCAATGCATTTAAAACACCCTCACTGCTGACCACTGAGATGCTGCTACCTGCAGGAAAACAAGATTTCAAAACTTCTCCCATGCACATTGAAAAATGCAGATGCATTGAAAAGTTACAGATGTATCTAACCCACATGAAAACCTTCAATTATACAGAAGAAATTCACTATTTCATTGATGTAAAGAATTGCTTCTGCTGTGGTGTCAGGACTGCACATTGACAGTGTCCAATCATTCCAGGCATCCCCACTGGCATGAAAAGAAAGCTCTTATTTTCAAATGCTGTAACATACAACCCCAATGTATCTCACTCCAAATTTCATCAAATAATGAGTCTCTGTCAAAATCCCAACAGCAGACAGATTTTGAGAGAAGAGGCAGAATTACAGTATAAGGAAAGCATCACTTAAAGCTTTCCCTGGAACGAAACAACACTTAATTTAACACCACCTATGTAGTCAGTGTAATTGGGAAGGGTGACATTCTTATTGAGTTTCTCATTTGAAGGTAGACAGAGAATCAACTACACAATAAATTCAGTTTGTCTCAGGTCTAATCAGTCTATTTTCCTTGCTGTTATTACTACATATTGCTAGAAGCAGAAAACGAGACAGAGAACCTAACTTTGCATAATATCAAAGAATCAGGGGAAAAATGAAGAAGGCAATATTATTGCTTTATTAAGAAACAAAGACATCAAAAATGATTGTAAGACCCATTTTTGAGGCTTATACCAGTGGTCAACACAAAGCACAAGACAGACCTTTATTAGGAGCAGGACAGTTCTTTCAGTTTATGAAGTCTGCTCATCACAAGAAGCTCTCAAAAAATTTTATTTGTTAGTTGACTTGCAGGTTAACACATTTTGGAAAAAAATCTGAAAATATATTTTGTTTAATCCCACCTAACACAGATGAAAGCTGTTAGTATTGCTGGCATTTTTATACCATTTCTGCATCATCTTTGGAAGTTTTCTTTCAGCTAAATCCCCAGCAAATGAGCTCCTATTTGCAAGAGTACAACTGCTGTGGCACTTCCTGCCCAATTTTCTGTAAACAAATGTGACTTTTCAAAATTACATGGGTAACACTGAAAACACTGATAGCTGTAAATTTTGAGCAGAGGTACCTGTACCATTAAAACCTGAGTATCTCTCAGAATCAAGACCCACCAATGGGAAGGAGAATACAGAAACAAAACTCGTGTACAGCAACCAGGCTACTGGAATTTAAATGATTAATTTTTATGTTTTTAGTTACTTGCCATTTTTCTATGCAATGCACTAACATTTCTTGTTACTCCAAAAGAAAATTTTATTTATGAATTGCAATACATCTTTTTCTACATTCTTAGCATTGTCAGTCACTGTTCTTCCTTTCTTTCTACCTCTCATTACAAATACTATTTCTCCTTTCCTGTACAATCCTCATCCACTTTGTTTTTGTCTAGTTTTCTGCTTTTTCTCTTTTTCCTGCCTGCTTCTTTCACACATACTCACCTACCTGCATTCCACCTAAACACCTTTTGAGCTTCTCTACATATTTACATGCATTCATTCACTCTGAAAAATCATCCTACCAAGTTTTCTTTATTCTTCACGTAAGACAAACCTGACTTAATTTTTACGTGAAAAATGAACAATAATGCAACAGTGAATGGAGCTTCCATGCTCTAGGAATCATCTTTACAACAATCCATACAAAAAATAAATATGAGAATACTATTCCTCTTTGGATACCCAAGTACTTTGGAGCTATTCCTGGATGTTTTCATACTTTTTCAGCTACCCAGATGACATTTTAAGAACTCCATTTCAATACTAAAATAATTCATCCTTCTTCATTATATCTAAAGCAACATTATTTTCCCTTTTCTCAGCCATGAGAAGGCAAAATTTGCTGTACTACTGAATGACTGCACAAGGCAATAAGTTACTGGGTTGGTAGTTTAAGTGACAGGACATCAACTACCTGACAAGGTCGATGACTCTCTCCCTCGGAGCAGTGCTGACTGGCTCATCATTAATCATTATGATCTGATCCCCTGGTATGAGCTTTCCTTCAGAGGGGCCGCCTGTAGACAAATGAAGAAAAAAAACCAAACAGCACAGGTTAGCAGACCATTATAAACAGACACACTGTTGTTCACATACTACAAGTGTTTTTCTTCAACTAATGATATTTTTACACTATTTCTGATGTTACCATGTACTCCTTCATCAGGAAAATCTTGCAAGCTAGTGGTTTAGCAGCTTCTACTGAAGTTCCTCAAGTTCTAAACCAGTATCTAACCACCTAAACCAAAGGCTCAGTTTTCTGAAGGGCCAAAAGAACCCATAAGCTGTGGACTAATGCACCTTTTTAGGTGTGATCAACCATGTCTGGTATTTTGTAAGACCACTCTAAGAAGGATTTCTTTTCCTGTGAATAAAGGATGCTATTTATCTACTGTTTAGATCAGGAAGTCTTTTCCCATGGTAAGTGTACCCGATCTTCCTGGTTGCAACACATTTCCTGTCCCAGGCAAAGTAACACCAGAGAACATCATCTTATTCGTCTTTCCTACCATATTTGAGTATCATTCACAGGTCTCTCCTATGACTTTTCTGTTCCAGGCAAAACAATCCTGTTTTCTTCAATTGGAGACATTAAGTTTTTGTACCTCTAGCTGCTTGAATCTCTTTTCTGCTGGATTCCTATCACTTGATGAACACAGGTACATCCAAAAGCATTGCCACTTTCAGTTAGACATGAATATTTAGCATTAGTCTGAATAGACAATCAGTCGTGTATTCGGGCACTGCTGAAATGCACATCGAGTGCATTGTAATTTATAAAATGCACATATTACTTTGTTTCTCAGTACAATTACATGCCCAGAAGATGATGTGACATCACAGTTCCTAGTGTAAAGATATATCCTCTCTAGTCTTTGTCTTTACATTCTGCAATGATGATACATAAAAAACTGAATAATATTACCACTATGAAGATAAAGTCTTAAAAGAAAATGTTTCAGCATCAAAATAATTTCATTCAACAACTGAGCTAATGCTGATCCTTTCCTCTGTTTGCTCTGAAAACTTTACTCCACTTCCATATCCCGCATAAATGGATACAAATCCATGTAGGAGAATGTTGTCCTGAGCTTGTATTTCCTCCTATTCACTTGGAACAGAACAGAGTAAACACATTTTCCAAATTTTAACATAAAACTACATTAATAATGCCAAGTTGAGAGAAATGAGCTGTCTGGATCTGGTTCAAATATTAGTTACACTGCTCACTTCATGTGAAAGCAATACAAATGTAATCAATGCATACATGTGGGTAAATGACATCAGAACTTCACAAAGTCGATTTTGCCTCTCCTCTGCTCTCTGTGGGGGTTCTGGAGAACATATTGAACAAGAGCAAAGTCAAATCCCTGCCCTTGGCTGCAATTTTACATAACAACTGAATTTTTAAGCATAGAGAGCAGGAGCCTACTATTTGGGAGACAGATTATCCCAGGTCTGGTCTCTCATAACTTCAAAAAGATCACAAACCTCACTAATTTTCACTCATTTTTTAGGGATATCTTTGACCTGGCTTTTAACCATATAGTTATACAGATGCATTCATTAAAAAAAAAAAAAAAAAAAACCAGCAATAGCATCCTCTTTTTCAGAAAGAAAAATTATTTTTTAGAAACCTAGCTTTCCTTGGGAGGGTGATGGTAAGAATGAAAAATATGCAAGTTTTAATTTCAGAACTCAACATACCTCTTGAAAACACTGATTCAATGATAATGAAGGTGACAGCAAATCAATATAAAGATACCAGGGAGAAGACCTTCTTTCCTTGAATGAAATGGGTTAACTTTTTTCAGGTAAACAATAGTAATGACTCAGAGCAATAACTCTGAGCCACTGAGTACGACAAGGCTTATAATCATATCTAATATTTGTGACTACTTTGCCTGCCTGAATATTTCAACAGTTCTCAAATTTGTAGCTGCATTTCTTCTTAGTAGGCTAAATCAGTTTTCTTCTGGGGTCAGGTGGGGAAAACATACCTGGTGTTACTGAGCGTACAACAACTGGCTTTTCACTACCAGCCACAAACCCAAATCCTAGCACAGGATCCCTCCTCATTTCCACTTTCCGAGGAGCTGGAGGGGTTATTTGGCAGCTCTCTATTCGAGGGTCTTCAAATGTGGTTGATTGTGTCATGTGACTGTGAAAAAAAATAAAAGATGGAAAAAGGAAAAAAATCATTAAAACATGATTTTGTGGTATCTACTTGAGCCAAGCAATTTGTGCAACGATATGAGATGAATATCTGAAACGTTCTCACTAGAGGAACTAAAACACCAACTTAATAATTTTCTATTAGATTTTCTTATGCACTAAGTAATAATGCTGCTGGCAGGTCTCAAATAGTAATCAATAGTATCAGGCTTTAAAGAGGCCTCTTTTTGACAGCACACATTTAATCATATCCCATATATGAAAGAAAAATAACCCGACAATAAAGGCTTTGTCATCTGTGCTTGAATTTTTCATCCTTCAATTTTTGGAAGGGAAAAATAATAGTAGTGACCTACTCATAACATAAAACATAACAATTAGAGCCTGTCAGTCTTTTTAAAAAGAGGACACACATTTTAATTTGGGGATCTACTATGTTAAGCAAGTTACTGAGCTGAATCCTCTCCCTTCCTAAGGTACCCATAACAGCTCTGTGTTTGCTACTTGGATAAACTATTTCAAATCACTTCAAAATGTTCCAGGGCACAAACAAACAAAGAAGACATCAAGAAAATATATTTGTGGCGAATTACTAAAATTACTTTCTTCTATGGTGTTATGACAAAGCCTATTTATTGTACCTAGAAGAAAAAAATCTCATGGCTGGAGGGAAAGATCTTGAGTTTTCAAGCAGAAAATAGAAAGGATAAAAAGCTATCCAACATCACATATCCATGAAATAGGTAACAGTTTAAAAGCATAAAGATTTTAAATTAATGTTAATAAACACTGAAACATCGCTGATGCTGTAGACAGACAGAACCAAAACATACATACTTTTTCCACCCAGTGCCTGGAGTCCCCACTGAATCACAGCTACCAATTCCCAGTGCCAATCAGACAGACAAACAGACCACTCCAGTGTCATATCCCAAACACCATCCATTGAACTCATGTGCTTCAGGAAACCAAACTACCACTGCAGGCAACAAGCAGTATCTGGTCAGCACAGTACAAAGACAGATTTCAGCTCATGGCATCAACTTAGTGCAGTCCTGAGAGACCTCAGATAATACTTATTTTAAGTTGCCTGACCAAGAGTTAACTCTTTTTTTACTTTCAAGAGAGTGTTAAGTCTGCAAGTGCTGAACTGACTCTAGCTCAGGGTAGATGAATGCAGTAGACAAATGGAGGGAGCCAAGTCCCAACCCCACCTGCAGAGAGGGTACAGAGGTTCTGAGAAAGGTAACAACCAGGTGCCCAACCCAAGAACTCTGAAATGCACATCAGAGAGGTAGATATCCCTACAGCACTAGGCAGTATCATCTGTTGGTGTCCTCATAATTAATTAACAATATGAAATTCAAGTAATTTTCACATATCTTAGATATTTTTACATATAATGTGCTGTAACATGAGAGTTAAGAAACACACTGTGCAACCAGCATTGTTGCTCTCACCACCTGTCCCCTTTCCATCTGCAAATACAACTCCCTGAAGAACTCCAAACTGGCAGTCCATAAGGAGAAAGGTATCATTCAGAGATATATTTTCAGCATCAATGACATACAAAAACTTCCCTAATTTTTCCCCAACACATACATCTTGGGCATGACAACAGTTTACTTTCTCTCCATGGTCTGCTTCATTACTGATACACAGAAGAGCAGTAAAATCTCAGTAAACTCTCAGTGGGAGTCTATTTCTGTTACTGGATTTTTCTAGGGCTTTTCTTCAAAGAAGCTTTCTATCCCTATCACTAGATTCAATCTGCCTAAGAGTAACATGATGTCTTTTTATGCATATGATCAGAGGCAGCAGAAGCTACTGCCTTACAAAAATAAGAGAGCAAGAGAATATCTCTGTGCTCTCTTAATATGTGCATAAGGTGAGGTCAGAAAAGAAAGTACTTGTTTTTTACTAGCTAGAGCATCACATCAAATACTTCATTCTCTTCCTCATCCTCCTCCTGTTCCTCCAGCTTTTGTCAGTTTACTTTCCATTTTGTTTTTCCCAATGAACTGTTAGAAAACCCAGAGAATTATATGCAGACCCTTTAAAATAAATCTATCTTCAAGACCTCCCAGGCACTTCCTTTCCATAAATTCCTATTCATGGTTTGTGCTTCTATATACTCAAACATTTTGTCCTTCTAATGAGACAATTTCTGAGGTGCCACTGTTATCTGTAAAACTATCTATTTCAACTTGAGAACTTTGTTTTGGTAGAGAAGACAAAACTCCTCATTTTTCACCTCTCTTAGATGACAGCCCCACAAAATTAACATTCCACAAAGTTAAGATAATCTATTTAATAATATTTTCCTAATAGCTGTTTCCATTTTTGTAACTGGATCACTAAGAGTCCAAACAGAAAGTGCCTTCTGTCTCCAAAGAGAAAATACTGTATTTACGAGCAATGTGAAAATACTGCTTGAGCCTTTGAAAACTGCTTTCCTGTCATTATACTTAATCTGTCTTCTAGCACTTGTGTAGTCTGTTTTAAAAACAAAAAACCCCAAAACAATCCCCAAAACTCCCAACCAACAGCTGCACTTCACATAACAAATTCTAAGAGCAGAAATTTGCTTAAAAGAGCAGCCCTGCCACTGGATGCTCCAGCCCTTGCCTTGGCTGGTGCTGAGGATCTGCAGCAGCACAGCATCAGTTATTCAAAGCCTAAGCAAGAGGATCAGCGAGGAGCAGTCCATCATGATTCTGAGTAGCACAGCAGACTATTGATTTTTAAGGTTATCCACCTTGAAATACATCAACAAAAAAGACTCTGCAGCTCATGCTTCCACAGCTTGCTGCATCAGATATTCTTGTGCCATTCAGTACTTTGGGGGTGTATTTCAAGAGAGCAGCAAGATGCATAAATATGATCCCAGAAGAGATTAGATGAATGCACAAAGCTTTTTGTGATGGTACATTGACAAACCTGCTTCCTCCTGCGGTTAGTTCATTATTGAGATGCCAGTTTTGATACCACAGTTCAAGACTAATTTGAATTTTGCATTAATTGGAGGTATTTGATCTCCTTCTCAGCTGTGGAAAATACTGACTTCCACAGAATAACTGTGTTACGTGTTCTAAACCAGAATCTAATAAGCTTGGACTCAAAAAAGCCACTTTGAGGAGCCCTACCCAGAACATCCCTTACACTGTGAAAGATCTTAGAAGAATTACTGCAGCACAACAAACTCACTACTTGGTTCAAACACCCAAAAACATATTTAGAAACACTGAGATACAGTTCTTACATCATACCTAAAGATTTACTTTTCTCAAGGAAAAATGGGAGAAAAAGAAGAAGCGCGAGATTTTAAATATGAACTGTTCTTTCCATGTACACAAACTCAAGCTGCCCTTAGATTGCCTTTTCAAAGAGAGAGACTTATTTCCTCCCATTTTTAACAGCTGACATTAGTCCCTGCTTTACAAAAGGTCATCTTCTCTGATGCACTTGTTGTCAGCAGTGGGAGACTGCTGCCATATGAAGAAGAGATTTTCTTGAACAGAGATTCTATATACCAGACTCTTCTGAGAGTTAAACTACCAGCTATGGAAAATCATAGCAGAAAGGCAATCATAAGCACTTACTCTCAAAAACTGTCTGTGGCAACTGCTCTAGTCAAAAGAGAAGGTATCAGGGGAAATGAGAGAGAAGACATCTGAACCTGCATGCACCAATATGCAGAGCAGAATAGAGATGTTGCAGGGTGGCATAAAATTCTGTACACACTTAACCACAAAGGGGCAGTGAGCAAAGGAGGAAGAAAATTAGGAAAGAAAACCACCTTGGGGACCACTGATCAGCTCCATCATGGCAACTACCACTTGCAAACGCAATTCTGAAGCCCAGGACATTATGAGGAGCCTAACTTAACATGTGCATATCCAAATCCATGTTTGGTTTAGTGAGAGGTGTGGTTTAAGACTGACACTTCGAATCCTCACATAATTAGCTTCAAAATTATGAACATGGTAATATTTTCCATGGAAACCTTCCTAGAATTGTCCTTATTTTAGTTAGAGGCTGAATAATCCAAGGAATATATAAACAATGGCTGCAACTACAAACTTGATTTAATAATACTTACTAATAATTAAAAGTGAAGTATCTGAGTACAATGCTTTTTTAGCTTTTGCATTTTGACATGTCATTCCCTGACATGTCAAAAGTCTTTTTTTGACAAAAATGGAGCTTGCATTTTCACAGAAAAATGGTTAGAGCTCTAACTCCTCAGAAACTGGAAACTGTGGCATGAAACCAGCAATCCTGGTTATGATAAACATTATTTTAGAAGTGAGTAACAAAGGCACCTGAACAACTTTAGCTCCATTCTGCAAAGACTTCCAAAAAGAAAACAGAAAAAGTGATACTTCAAACTGAGTTGAATACAGCTGCACACACACAAACTCTAAAACAACCATAATCAATTGGCTGTTGCATCATATTTTGACAGTGTGGAGACATGCTGCTTTCCGGTGTCTCATTTTATATTCCCCTATTATAGTTTGTTTCAATTACTTCACAGGTTAACACCAGCTTGCAGCTTTGGGGTGTTTAATCCTTAGCTTTTAAATAGTTACAGTATCTCTGCTATACAGATTGATTTACCTACCAAATAGACTCTTTCAAACTTGAGACACAGCAGGTGTAAACTTGATCAATAACAGAGAAGAGTCTGTGGAAATGTCAAACCACTCACAGACTGATGAGCAGAAGTGGGCAAGGAGGATGGAAGTAAGGACTTTTTACTAAAGGTTTAATTCAGAAATAGCAAAACCACTTGAAATTGTTGAGCACTGTCTCATTAATTTGGAGGAGGTGGAGGATCTGCTTTGTTGATTGCAGTTGTGATTTTCAACAAGATCTGTGCAAGTTAAGGACACTGAACAAACTTCCATTTACAATTGTCCATCTGATTCTCTGCCATGAGTCTCTGCCCATCCTGCCCTAAAACTACCTCTTTATACTCTATTCAGAGTCTTGGGCTCTGCACTCAAAATTTCCTGGGAGTGGGAAAAGCTATTGTAGCAACAAAAAGAAGTAAATCTAATTGTCATTCAATCATCATTCTTCAGGAATTAGCACTAAAAATGGCTTGTGACTTGAGACAGTTGTATGAAAATTGATAACAACATGAGGGTATTCTATATTTTCCTGCTTGATAATCTGGAAAGACTATCGAAACAACAATGACAGTTAAAAGAGAACTGTCATAGAGATGAAGAAATATGCAAACCCTCCAGAAAATGAAAAACCAATCTTTTTAATTTAGCTTAACTAGTAGCTAAAGAGGAAAAATAATTTCCTTCCTTCCTTTCTTCCTGGAACTTCTCAGTATATCCCAAGTTAATTTATTTTCTCTAAGAAATCCCCCAAGAATTATTAAGAACTAGGACACAAGTGTCAAAATCATGCATCAACTGCCTTTTACTTGAAAAGGATATTTCAAGAAAAAAGTGCACAAGTAGTTATTACATTGCTCAGTAAAACTGCTGCTCCTACAGAGAATCTGGTGCCTTGACAAACTCTTCTTTGCTCTATTTTGCAGGAAACTAGAGAGTTGCTCAAAGCTCTAGAATTTTTTTAGACATATTCAACAGACAAAAATTTTATTTTCAGTGGTTAAAAAAGGAGTCAACTTTTAACATTTCAAGAAAATATTCCCTACATTTGCACTGTTTTTGTGCAGGTGTATATACCGAGAATTCAGTATCATAGCCACAAAATGCAACGGGGGATATTTATCAGATCTTTTTATTTCTTTCTTTCTAGGACTACTTTTTCTTTTTGCCCCAGTGTCAATTTTTTTTAAGCTTCTTCAACAGTTAAATCCTCCAAAGTCAGGTCATTTTATAACACCCTAGAAAATGTTTGGCATATGCCATCTGGATGAACATATGGTAAAAATGTAATTAGAAAGAAAAAAGGTTTGCTGGTTTCAGAAGAAGCTGGTGACAGCTTTTTTGATAAAATTGGATACAGGGAAATCTGACACGTAAAAAATTTCAAAATTCACTTTTCCACTGTTGGGCATGATCTGCAATCTCAAGCAAGGCAAACTGAACCAAAATTGCACTGAATAAAACTGACAGGAATACAAATTTAGAGGGCTAAAAAGATTTATGCTCAGCTTTAGTCAGACACTGGGGAAAACAACACTGAAAATATAATTCACAATGACAATTAGCACTCATATTATTACATGTGTAAAATAAAAATGCTTCTGCATTCTGCCTTATTCTGTATATGAAAATTGTATATTGGAAAGAAAAGAAAACTTCTATAGTTGAATCCCACAAAGAAACAAGCTTCAAGCCCCAACTGCCAACTAGCAGTTGTTTGCTTTGACTATTGTATCTACAGATTGCTAGAGAAGTTCTCTTTTAAAATTATTCTTCTCTCAGGATAGCCACAAACATTTCAAAAGCTCTGTTCATGATGAACAGTAGATTTCCTTCCTTTTGTACTGGGATGGGACTTTACAGGCACATGCAAAATAGCAGAAATTGCATAGAAACATCTCAGTGAAAACTGGTGGAGAGAGGGCCCCCTGAATGCTGAAAATCTTCTCCTAGAAGTTGAGCATGATGCCAGCCTCTGTCTGATTCACTGCCCAAAATGCACAGCCAAAATGGGTGTGCCAATGACAAGTAAGTCTGAACTGCAGCCATGCACATGCAGCACATAATGCACGTGGATAGCCCACCCCCCTAACACACAGTTATGCTCCTACACACTGCTGAATGGCACTTCTGCACTCAGTTTCTGTCCCAGCAAACCTTTCCCCCCTAGGTGACACCAGGTTCAGCAGAAATACTCTTGGTTTCAAAGCCTGTAAGTGAACAGACATTCAGGGGCCCATTCTTGAGCAGGTTTTCCTAGCCAAAGGAAGCTCACAAAATACTCATTTGTACAATACTGCATGGATGAAACTTGTATGAACTGCCTCCCACAAGAAATTCCTGGGCAAGCCCTGGGCTGGAGCTGTGAAGACACAGAGTAATCCGAAAAGTGGGAGAGAGCAAGACAGCAGAAATGACAAATGGCTAACATTGGCTGGTTTGACCATCAATTGGTCCTTGCCTTTTCCTGGAAAAGATTTTTACGATGCCACAAAGCCACTGGTATTTCCTTCCAGAAGGGAGCCTTTCACAGGTCAGCAGGGGCTGGTAGTATAGCACAGGGAGGCAGGGTGTTTGGCCACCTGCCTGGCCCAGCTCCTTCAAGAAGGAAACTGTGCAAGATGCTTCTGCTAGAAATCAGAATTACTGGCTTTCCTCCACAGCAGGAATTTCTTACGAAGTTAGGATTTGAAGTACACCTAGGTTTTATCCCAACAAAAAGCATTTTTCTTACAGTTATCTGAGCTACTCTGTTTAGGATAGTGAACTACTTTAAGGCCCTCAAAGATGATCTGAAATTTAGCTTTTCATTATCCCCTACACATGCAACCACAGACATAGAAAAGGGAAAAAAAGTCTCAACCTGCAAATACACAATAAATCCATTTGGGCTGAAAACGTCCTCTGGTAAACAGAACAAACAATTCCTATTCATCCTGCTATAGAGATTTCATACTAACTCCATCAAGAGTAATCTGTCAGCCCTGCCTGGCCCAAGTCTGCGACAAACAGCAGAGACCTGTACTAAGGCCTGCCAGCATTTCCCATCCAGCAAGTAAAAGGAACTGCCATCTCCAACTCAACATGGACAATTTGTCCAACTGGAATATTATAAAAAGAATAAGGGTGAAGAAGCAGCATGGAAATTGCTTTTAAGGTTCTTATTAGATTTGGAAAGCTACTAACTAAAAAAATCTCATCTGGTGCAATGCTAGAAGCTTGCTCCAATCATCACATGTCACTCTCTGTAAACACTAAGTGTGGGTAACCTGATGACATGGTAAGAAGACAAAATGCAGATTAAATGTGCCCATTGTAACCCCTGGTACAGCTGGGTTTGGCATGAACAAAAGCTGGGACATTGAAGCCCCTGCTTTAACAGTTCTGTATCTACCTAATTCTTGGAAACTCAGTACTGTTATGAGCATATGGAGATAAGGAGAAGCAAAACTCATTTGTTAATCCTTTAAACTTAATCTTCCTCATTCCTTCAGCAACTGAATGGATGAGCAGGTCACAGAAAGGGCTCTGAATTATGTACTCATTTCCTTCCTTTCCAGTTACAGTGGAGGGCTCCTGAACCAAAGCTAGCCCTTCTAATGGTACCACATGGACCCAGCATTTCACCTATTGCCTCCTGGGCAAAGTGCAGCCTTTCTCAGGGGAAACTAAACATCAGCTGGCAGTGTTAAAACAGGTGAAATACCAACATATGAGTTAGTTGATAAGCAGTGGGTACTCAACACTGCAGCTGCTTAGTTTATCCATAGCCAAGTATTTAAATAGTCAGGGATATAAACCCTGAGTTTGTATTGCTTTGGTCCATACAGCTCTCACACTCAGAAATACTGAGTACTCTACCTGCTTCTGTATCTTCACTTCAGGACAGGGCAAAACAACAACCCAGTTAGAAACACTGAATTTGTCTGAGTTCAGGGTAACACAGAGGAGCAGTCTGTACATCAGTACAACAAGCTGTCTCCAGTTTCCCATGCTGGGTATGAATTCTCTTCACTGGAAATTCGAGCACAGGAAAGATTAGAAAGTTGCTTTTATAAAGATGTCCAACTCCCACATTGATACAATGACAGCAAGGAAAACCTTTAATTCCCCAGCTACCAGACAGAAAGAGATCTGCAAGCAACCAAGGGGAATAGAATGAATTTAAAAGATTTTCATAATAACTCACAAAAGCTCCAAAATCAAGCCTTCATGATCTGTAACAAAGTCTTCACAGTTAGTCTTCAAAGCAAATCTTGTCATTCTGTAATTCTGGAGAAGGCCTTCAGGACAGAGAGGAAACAAAGAAACCATCTCTTCCTTTCTCCTTTCTTTTTACAAATACAAATACAGAGGATTACTCTTCTTGACTGCTGATTTGGGACCATGCCATTATGACTCTCCAGCAAATGCAAAATGAGAAAGAGAACTTAATTGAAACAAGCTAAAATAACAGATTGCACTGATGGGATGTGAGGCTGCCAGACAGAGATGTCATGCAAAAATTAAGCATAGGATATTGAAAGGAGAAAAAAATCAGGTGTGTTTGATCTTTGTTTTTTTTCTGATACGTTATTCTCTATACTTCAGCACAAAGGGCTGAATTATTTTTCTGGGCTTACTTTTTCATTCCAAAGTAAGCGGCTAACCTTTCTAAGTGAGAGCACTTCTAGTAACCACAGGATATTTTCTATATCTTAGAAATAGAGTTGCTGCAGATCATACTGCAGCTTCATTATTCAAAGAAGCTTTTGCTAAAGCCTGCAGGTCATTTCTATTTACCTACATGTGAGAAGCTGCCCAACTACCAATCCATTACATTTGATAGTATCTATATAAATTTTATTAAAGACCCTATGTGTTGTAACGATGTACAAGAATCATTACCTCCTTCAATTTGTAACTGCCAGCCAGCTTCCTCAAGAGATGAAGGAGAAAAAGGTAATATATAACATTTCAAAACAGATGCATTGGAGTTAAACTGGAGTGACAGCTGCTCTAGGGAAGTCTATTCAGATAGAACCCCTTACTTCCAGGTGAGGAAAAAGGTCAAATAACAGTGTCATGTACAGTAACCTTGACACAAAAAAAAAAAAAAAAGTTATGATGGAAGTTGCAGCCAGGCTGATCAGCACATCAAATCTCCCTGGTTATCTCAAGAAGTCCCAATTCTCTGTAAACATTGAAAGCTCTTAGTAAGGCAAGCAGTTAATTCCAAACTATGACAATCCTCACTTTGGAGTTCAGAACAATTCTATATATTGTTTGCTTTATGTTTAAGTCATAGACACGCCACTCTCTTCTGAAATCTAAAGCTGATAAACTCTGCTAAGCCCCATCTCATGAAAAACATAATTAAAAATCATCAAAAGTTTTATAACTGAGAAAGTACATAAAGCATTTTGGAATGTTGAAATTTTTTTTTACAAAAAAACAACACTAATGCAATTCTGACATTAAATACAATGCTGAAACAAAGACTTTAAAGACTCGGACTATCAAAAAAGAAAATGCAATTAAAACAAAATCTTGGTCACTGATACTGCACACCTGTAGTACACATTTTCAGCCTTGAAACTGTCATGTCTCTTTTTGTACATAGGTCAGACTGACAGAACAGGCCAAACTTGAAGAAAATAAGCCAAAACTAACATTCTGAAATATATTAATTTCTTACTTGTCTTCTGAAACAAGAACAAGGATGGATCTGAGCCCTTGTTAGTAAGTGTAAATTACTTTATCTTATAAGTGTAGGTCTGCTTAGGATCAGGCTGATCTGGGGTTCAGGACTACATGATAAAGTGGTAGTTGGTAGCCATACAAAAGCAAGTTGGTTTTTTTTTTCTTTAGGAAAACCACCACAATACCAAAATAAGTGCTGAACTACACACTTATTTAAACATCATTCTTTACATGATCTGATTATCTAGCTGTAGCTGAATTTAGACCAATACTATCCCTCATTAAGCTTCAGTCCATACCATGAGGATGAATCAATTTTGTAGGAAACATTCCAGTGATAAAGTTCCCAATTTACTACATGAATTACTTCCACTATATAGGGCATTCTATAAAACAGTGTTTTACTAGTTAGATAACACTTCCTGGCCCAAAGCCCCTTAATTTTCACAGAGCATCACTGAACCATAGTGGCCTTTAAAACACTAGAAGAAGGGTAGAAGGGTAGATTGTAAGCTGCATGGCATAGCACACATAAAGAAAAAAAAAGAAGGAAACATCTGCCTAATTATACCAGTAAAACCTCAACTCTTTAGAAAATGCACTGTGGCCTCATTTTAGTGTCCATACAAGCATACTGAACCTTGGTTTTAAATGTCTGCCATAAAGTAAAGAGCATTTGCACCAAGGAATGAGAAGCCAAGCCAAACTAAACTGTCTGACTTCAGAGAAGGTTTGTGGAGCTCATCAAGGGTCTGGAACACAAGTCTTATGAGTGGCTGAGACAGCTGAGAGTGTTTAGTCTAGAGAAGACTCAGAGGAGACCTTATCACTCTCTACAATCACCTGAAAGGAGGTTACAGTAACTTGGGGATCAGTCTCTTCCAAGTAACAAGCAATAGAACAAGAGGAAATGGCATCGTGTCATAGGAGGTTTAGATTGGATACTTGAAAATTTTCTTAAACAAAAGGTTTGTCAAGGATTGGAACAGACTGCCCAGCAGACCAGCTCTGGAGGTATTTAAAAGATGTGTAAAACTGGGACATGGTTTAGTGGTGAACTTGCCAGTGCTGGGTTAATGGTTGGGCTTGATGATCTTAGAGGTCTTTTCAAAACTTAATGATTCTATGATTCTCTCCTACATACAATACCTTTGCTGACAGATCCAGGAATTATGCACATCTTAGTCATGTCACAGCCCACAAGTGAAACTACAAAATAAATTTCTGGACATTTAGTAGACCAGTTTTTAATAGAATAAGAAGCCTGTCTATGAAGGAAGCACAAATTCCTCAAAAGCAAAACAGCTTTTCCCATCATTAATTACTCAACAAACCAACTTTTATATTTTCAGATCACAGAGAGTCTAGTCTATAAATGGAACACATTTTCATAATTTAATCATATAGCATTTTTTATTTAACAAACTATGCAAATCAAATTGTTATTCCACAAATCAAGAACTCAAAAGGATTAATTAGAGAAGTTTTATTCATTTCTGACACGCAGTTTAACTTCAAAACCTACATAATTCAGATTTGGGGATAGGAAAAAAAAATCTGTCATATCAGGAAATTAAGTTACTCCCTGAATTCTGTTTTGAAACACAAGTCATACATTCTCACAATTGATTTAAAACAACTGAAAAAAAACCAAAGTGAAGTTCTACTATTTTCTAAAATAAATTAAAACTTCTGGCAAGAGAAAACAATAAGTCTTCACAGTTTACTTATTCTTTTTTGTGTAAAGAATGAGATCAACTAAAGCATCAGCAATTCAGGGGATCTTATGTCTGTCCATTATAGTTTTGCTATAAATGAGATAGTAGGAACAAAATAATGTGTTTTAGAAAAAGCCTCATTTCAGCTTCTGCATCCACATTCTGTAGAGTTATACAGATTACTCTTTTGCCAGTTGTAGGTCCTATATTTCTACCTCCCAGTTACGGCCTGATCCAAATACATAAAGCTTTAAAAAAAAAAAAAAAGAAGAAAAATCCAAAACAAGCTGGAAAAAAGCTTGCGGCTACAGAAAAAATAGAAAATGTTTAGAAAACATTTAGAAAATAAATAGAAAATAATTTTTTCTTTTACACTTCTTCAATTAAATTTCTCCTCTTCTGTTTTCCAAAGACAGAAGGATAGGAAAATTAAACCACTTTTAAAATAAACCTGAAGTTTTTTTTCATTAAAAAATGACTAGATGCATGGCAACAATTCAGAATACCCAGGTATGAAAGAAGAATCCTATCTTCACTAACACGACCTTGGAGGGAAAAAAACCAGCAGCCAAAATCCAGCTAAATGCCAGGCCACATGCACATTCTTTGAAGAGTGAAGATAGGGAAGGAAAAAAGCCCAAGGGACATGAGCACACCAAGTCCAGGGTTAGGGTTAGGGTTAGGGTTAGGGTTAGGGTTAGGGTTAGGGTTAGGGTTAGGGTTAGGGTTAGGGTTAGGGTTAGGGTTAGGTCCAGGGTGACTTTTTTCACAGTCAAACCATGGAACTGAACTAGAAATGGGAATGAGAGTTGGTAGAGATGACACCTGAGGAGAAGTCGCTCATCAGCGACTCCTCTATTCCCTTTAATTGTCTATAGTGTGGAAAAAGAGTTGCCACTGCCAAGACGAAATTCACAGTCAAACTTCTAAACTGCTGGGAACACACCATGTTGTAGTGACATTATCAGTGCAGGAAAAATTACAAGGAAAACTTTATAGAAGCCTCCATAACTTCCATATCTTACTTCCAAAATCCTCCCAGTGACTGAAAAAAAACCAAATTGCAACTTGTTTTTTTCCTTCCAGGATGCTTTCTTACAGATTAGCTCAAACATCAATCAGCATTTAATTCCTTCCTGAATCCACAGGCAGCCTGACTTATAGTAACATCTAGGTAAAACTCAGCCCAGGGAAGACGAAGTGGTCTTTGTGGGAAGTAGAAAAACATTGGGAAGCCTTGGCAACATTATCATCTCACCATCCATCAAATACTGCACTGCCATCCTCAGTCTACTCCATCAACCTGCATTCCCTGTTCTTCTGGCCACATTGAAAGGACATTTCCTTGTAAAATCTAGGTGAGGTACTGTTAATTCACAGTAATGAGACTAAAGCAACTTCTATTTTAAAGGGATGTAGTTACTCCAGCACACACAAGTCCACTTAAAGCCATTTTGTAGGGATCACAGCGTATGGCCACCAACATCTTCTTCTCTCACAGTTACAGTGACTATACTGCTTGGGAAATCTTCTATATTGGAGCTTAGATCCTTGGAGGAGAAGCCATGACTAATCCAACCCTGAAGCTGTGTACACATTGCCAGATGAAATAAAACATGAGCATGAACTGAATGTTTTCTACAAGAACAAAACCTGTCTCTTCCTCTTAGATCTCCTTGTAGCTGTAACTAAGGGCAAACAGACGTCTGGATTTTCATCAGAGTTTTGCATAGCTCTTGTAAAATTGAGGCTGCAATACAGCTTCCATATCAAACAGCTGAGAATAAACCTGCATTTATGTGCTGTTAGGGTCAAATCAATCCCTTAGACTGAAACAATACGGCACAATCTGGCTGGGAAAATCTGCATATCCAGATCCTCTGCTTTAGTGTGTCTTCCTTTGTCTTTGTATGTGCTTCCCTTTACAGATCTTCAGTCAAGACTACATTTGCAGTGTAATCCTTAGGAGAAATTTAAATCAGTCATACTGGAAACATTTAATTTGCTTTCTAAATAATGACTCAAATTCTCTTCTGGTGAAAGTCGCAGGGGCAGGGAGAGGGAAAAAAAAG
Organism: Toxostoma redivivum; assembly: GCA_013397375.1. Lineage (NCBI taxonomy): Eukaryota > Metazoa > Chordata > Aves > Passeriformes > Mimidae > Toxostoma > Toxostoma redivivum. The sequence continues at coordinate 733,610 of VXBI01002035.1, read as the reverse complement.
AGCCTTGGAATAATTAATCCCTGCTACCAGTTGGAAGACTGCTACAATAGTTTGACCAGGCTCCTGGAGTTATAAAATATGGAGCATTTGGGATGCAAAGCAGACAACTCTCTGCAGCAAAATTAGCTATTCATCTCCATTCTCCTGTATATAAATGAGCAAACAAGTTACAGCCAAAGTGTCTGCCTGCATAGTCTGCTTAGTAATTCTGAATGCAGGACTTTCCAGTGCACAGACACCCGGAATTAATGTTGAAAATACCCTGGCAGTCAGTTATTACTACTGATAAATATTAAATTGGATGGCAGACTATACTATAAAAACTGAAACTAGAGAAATGAAATGGCTGTGTTTTTAGCCAGAAAGACATGTCCTCTAAAAGATGAAAAAGAGAATTCTTCAGTAGGTGTATATATGCTAATGATTGATCAGAAGAAACTTCAAAGCAGATGACTCTACAAAGCAAGGAGATCCATCATATAAATCTGAATTTGTTAATAAAGCTTATCTTGTATAATTGTGTCCTATGAATGATGCTGCTGGCACAAAGCAACATGGACAGCGTTTACTAAATATGGTAAAATGCTGTCCTACATTCTGTACTTTTAAAAAGTAGTATTTGGGGGGTTTTTGCATGCTAATAATCTTTTGTAAGTACCTTATGTGCTTGTATCAGATGGCAACAAGGTTGGATGCATTACTTTGTCCTTCCTAATTTTGGACTAGCCTTTGAAAGCTCAGCTTTGGTACAAGTATGCTAAGCAGTGCAGTACATATTTCTATGCCAAAAAAGTGAAATCATGAACAAATAACCTGATTTCAGGAAAGAAAATTACCTCCATCCCAAATTATTTATAGAGAAGACTTCCTTCATGGTATCAACAAAGCCCATAAACAGCAAATGAAGATCCAATGTGCTGTTCTCATCACCAGCTGCTCCATACAAATTTTCACACCCCTCCATTGTGCCATGATCAGGATAGTGGTCCTGCAGGAAGGAATGAACTGATGCTGATGAGCTCAGAGCACCATTCCAGTGTTTGAATTAGGCTGTGCAGGGGATGATGAGGCAGACAGTTGCCTTTACCAGTTTGAAGGCTTAGGTAAGGCACACATTGCATTCAGACTCAAGTCTCAATTCATATTGCATGATGTTTTCCAAGCCTGACCAGCAAGTCTGGTAAGCCAGGAATTTGGTGTCCTTGGCTCTAGCAGCAAGCTCTCAGAGTCTTTTCAAATTAGGGCTGAGATCTTACTGACTGGGACCTAGGTCCTCAAGTTGTGGGGAAGCACATACCCTAAGGAGACACTATAAGTCAAGCATTTCTGATTATCCCATGTCTTCTACTAGTGGAAACTTCTAAAATTATTTTTGTGTCTATCTGGATATAGTCCAGCAAATCAGGTTTCTAGTCCAGCCAGCTCCAGAAGCAAAGCTCAGCTCAGCATCAATGAAACACACTCCCCAGCATGTGCCTGAGCCCTGAGCAGCTACACAGGAAACTAGACCCAGGTCCAACAGCAACTGCCCAGGGAACATTCTGGGGAGGGCTCAGATCCTTATGATCTTAATAGATATTGTATAAAGGATGACATAACAAGTTTATGCATACTGGAAGGCATGCTGCTTTTCAGCAAGGGTGGATGGGCAATGCCTATTTATTTAGGCAGCAGCTGTATTTTTGCAAGATTGGCAGCAAAGGAAAGCTTATAGGAATAAAAAAAAAAAAAACTACTTTGAGTCCCAGTTTGCCTAATAGCAAGTTATTAGAGCAGCTTATGTTGCTGAGAAAACAAGTAAATTTTTAACCAGCGGATCTTGCTGCCCAAAAGCATGGGTTTGGTTTTTTTGGTCTTGCTTTTTTTCCCAAGCTATCTTTGTCATCCCAGTAGAAGATACTATCTCTGCTAACAAGCATTGCCTCAGTTCTATTTCTAGATCTATCACAGTTACAAAAACACTACCAGCACAAATTTATTCACTGTTCTCAGGGAGGGTTTTTCTGACTCTGTTTTTAATGTACTGTGGATAATATACTGGGTATAGGCTTATTTACCCTACCTTATTTTAGATCAGATTAAATTCAACCATATATATCAGAAAATATCAGTTTGAAAATACTGCTTAGCTGCTCTATCCAGTAAAGCAGCTACAGATCATGATAAATCACACATGGAAAGTAGGTGAAGTTTCCTATGCTCCCCTCTGGACAGACAAAGTTTATGCACCTTTTTGCTTTGCAGCCTGGGGTGCTATCAATACTTTGGTGACTTCCATATATGAAAAGTCTAAAATGCCACAATCTTGTTCACAACAATCAAAAGCAGACAGATACATTTTGGATCTCCTCTTAAAAAAACAGAGAGGTAAACAGAAAGCATTTTCTTCCTCAATGACAAGGACTAATTTCCATGGAAAAGTCCTGCTATTTTGCTTGTTTATCAAAGATATTGTATTACTAACTGATAGGGAGGCTAAATACAGAGTCAACATGTGCTTGGCATATCTCAAAGGAATTTCTAAGATCTTCCATAAAGGAATAATTCATTATAACAATAAGGTGCCAAACAAGATACAGTGGCACATAAATCAAGCTTGGAACAAACCCATCCACTGACTCTCTCTGGCATTCAGATGATAAATCTCTCCTTAAAGTTACCTGCTCCTATCAGCACTGCAGCTCTTACCTGCCAAAGCCTGCCATTGCCCTTGCTGATGGCCACAGTGGCTGTGGGCTGCCATGACATTTTTAACCAATGCAAAGCCTAAAGCAGCTTGGTTCTAATTAATGCTTCATACATTTTGTAAGAGTCAATGACAACATAGTGCACCTTTTCAAGTTTACACAACATCTCTTTAAAGTATCCTTCACCAAGCTTTAAAGAGAAATAATTCCTTTAACATGGGTTCTCTAGGAAAAAGAAATACTGCTTTGGCAAAAAAAAAAAAAAACTTGTGCCAGCTGGAAAACTGACAAAAATGGATATTCATGTACAGTGAAAAATAAAAATGGAGCTTTACTAAGACAGAAGTGTTCTCCAACCACTTCTTCATTTATCATTTCCCAGATACTTCTCAAAAGATAACTGATTTTGTTGTGCAAATGGACTAGAAGATTCCCAGTATCCCCAACTTCCCTATTATGTATTTCCCAGTAATAGGCAAGCGCTATTGGCCTAGAACATTTCTGTCTCTATAGCAATACCAATAAATTAATTATGCCAGAGGCTGTTCACTGACTGAGAGCAAATAGCACAGAGCAGCCTGTGCCAGCATATTACTGCACTATACTTCTCATTATAGTTACCCTCTTAAACTTCACAACAGAAGGCATGATGTCCAAAAAGTCATGTGGGGACTACAAGACCCCCTACAGCCTATGCTGTATCCAAACCTATCTTCACAGTTTATTTGGAAAGTGTTAAGTGGCACATGCATGAGCATGTCAAAGACCATTCTAATAATTCAGCTGATGGCCCCATCAAATTTTTGTCCCTGAAAAAAATCATACAGTACTGCTTAATTTACAAAGGCTTCTATCTCAATGGTGTCTAAAACAACAGGATCTTTTTGAGAAAGTCTCTAGCAGCTTTAGTGCAAATTAAATGATAACAGCAATAAAAATTGTGATAACAGAAGTTTTGAGGTGTTAATTGTATTATTGTCTTGTGTCTCATTCTACTCACATTAATAGAAGTATCATGTCTAGAAAGATTCATAAACACAGTCCTTTAAATACACCTAAAAACCATCAACCAGCTTCTGGTCAAAATGCAAGTATTCTTTAAGCAGAACTTCTGCAGAGAAAGCAACAAGAATCTACTAACAGATTGCTGGAAAGATGAGGTGTATCAGGGAAGCTATGGAGTCACAGAGCAATTGAAGCTGGAAATGACCTCTTAAGATCATGTAGTCCAGACCCTTCTCAAGCAGGACCACTTGGAGCAGGCTGTCCAGAAATGTGTCCAGATGGATTCTGAGCACCTCTGACAATGAAGGCTCCACAATCTCTCTGGGGAACTGAATTCCAGATGCAGCCATACCAGTGCTGAGCAGAGTACAAAATCACCTTCCCTGACCTGCTAGCAATGGACTTCCTAATGTAGCCCAGGATGCTGTTGGCTACCTCTGCCCCAAGAGTGCATTCCCAGTTTATGGTCAGCTTGGAGCACAGCAGAAACAATCTTCTTCTGCTAAGCAGCTTTCCAGCTGGTCAGGCCCAAGCCTATACTCATGCATGGTGTTGTTCCTCCACCAATGCAGCATCTTGCATCTCCCCCTCTTGAACTTCATCAGGTTCCTGCCTGCCCATTTCAGGGCCTGAAATGACTCTGAGCCTGTCAGGGTCCCTCTAAACGGCCTCACACCCAGTCAGTCACATTGCTCCCAGGCTTTTTTACCACCTGCAACCTTGCTGATAGTTCACCCTACCTCATCCTTCAGGTCATTAATGCAGATGTTACTCAGTACTGAGCAGTGACAACCTCTGGTGTACCAGAGTGATTGACTTCCAACTGGACTTTTCACCACTGATCACAACCCTCTTGACTCAGCCATCCAGCCACTTTTCCACCCATCTCACTTGTTTCACCCTTATTTCATCTGCTTGTCTTTGAGGATCTTATAAAAGATTGCTTCAAACCTCACTAAAGTGAAACCTATCAACATCCACTCCTTTCCTTTTGTGATAAATGTGATTTGTGCTAATTAAATTGTAACTATATTAGCAAAATTGTATTTAGATCAATAGAAGGTAATTGTTACAGAGTGAGGGGGGAGATGGGTGAGACAGGGCAAAGGACATCTTCCAGATGTTGGGAGTCAAACAATGATGTTGGAAGGGAAGAGTAGAAGGACGTAGGTCTGACAAGCAGCATCTAGAAATAGAAAGTTTCGACCTTGAAATGGGTCAAAATGGAATGATTCCAAGCATGGGACTCAATTAAAGTCTTGTTATGGAAAACATCTGCTCAGTTACAGAGTGCGCATGCGCTACCACAGGTCACACCTCGGTCACTGATGAAGACGACGAGCCTTCATCAGAAATGAGACCCTCACAAGGATGAGAGACCCCCTAACCCACCAGCAGAGCATGCACCATGCAACACAGTGACAAAGAAAGGAATAGAAACTAGGAGGAGTTTTCTAGAAACTTCTGTAGCATATAGTATATAAGTGGGATTGTTAGCCTTGATGCTTCAGTACATGAGGTAGGGCGAGCCCCTCCTCCTATCCCCTGTTCGAGGGGGGGCCCCTGCCCGGTTGGTTTTGCTTATGCTTTATTCAAACCTCAATTATACTAAATTACTTACTGCCAAATTTTACTTATCCTAAAATATATGTATTCAATACTTCGATTGTATTCATCTCCAATACTTTAAATGTATTCATTTGTAGTTGTTACTATTAAAAATTTGCTGCTACATTTAATCTTGTTTGATAAATTGGAAAAATACAACATCATTCATAACAGCTTCAAATCAGTCACATCATTTTAGAAGTCTGTCAGATTGCATACGCATGATTTACTCTTTAAAAAACCACAATGACTATTCTGGATCCCTTTCTTGTCCTTCCTGCATATGGAAATCCTTTCTGGGATAAGCTGCTCCACCACTTTCCCAGGGATCAAGGTGAGGCTGCCCAGCCTGGAGTTCTTAAAATCCCACTCCTTGCCCTTCTGGAAGAGAGACATGGCAATTGTTTTTTTTTCCCACTTTCAGGAACCTTCCAAAGATAGCTGAACTGCCTCACAGTGAAATAAGCCAGTTCCCTCAACACTCATATATGCAATCTATCAGGCCTTATGGACTTGTTTACATCCATTTTAAGCATTTCTTAACCCAATCACCCTCCACTAAGGACAAGTCTTTGCTCTAGGCCTTCCCTCTGAGTTTAGGGGTCTGGGATTCATAAAGGCAAGACTGAAGCAAAGAAGGCATTGACTACCTCACCATTCTCTCTTTCTGTTGTCAGCAGTATTCCAGAACCACTCAGCAGTGGACTCACATTTTCTCTAGTCTTTCTTTTGCTGCTGATATACTTCTAAAATCCTTTCTTGTTGCCCTTCACATCCTTGCCAGATTCAAGCCACGTGAGCTTTGCCTTTCCTGATACCACCCCTGCATGAATAGACAGTATCTCTATTCCTCCTGGGTTACCTGTCCCTGCTGCCAGGCTGACTGCTTCTTGGGATGGACCAAATTAAAGCTTGGAGAAGATCACAGAATCATAGAATACCTGAGTTCGAAGGGACTCACAAGGATCATCAAAGTTCAACTCCTGGCCCTGCACAGGACAGCCCCAAGATTCAGATGATGTACATGAGAGCACTGTCCAAATGCCTCCGTCAGGTTTGGTGCTGTGACCACTTCCCAGGGGAGCCCATTCCAGTGCCCAGGCATCCCTTGGGTGAAGAACCTTTTCCTGACATCTAACCTTATTGTCCCAGTAACACCTTATTTCATTCCCTTGGGTCCTGTCCCTAGTCACCAGAGAGAAGACATCAATGCCTACTCCTTTGTGTCCCCTCATGAGGAAGCTGCAGACTAGAATGAGGTCTTCCCTCAGTCTCCTCTCTCCAGGTTGAACAACCTAGTGATCCCATCTAGTCTTCCTATGGCTTCCCCTCTAGATCCTTCACCATCTTTCTAGCCTTTAGACACTCTAATAGCTTTATATCTTATTGTGGTGCCCAAAACTGCATATAGGACTGCAGAGTGGAGCAGGACAGTGAACTCTATCAACCAGCTCAAGATGCTTCTTGAAGATCAGTCTTGACCTGCTCTTCTTTCCAGGGCCATGGGATACCATAAGATACCATGTGATTCTTCCAAACAGATACTGAAACAGGCCAAAGCCTGCCTTCCTGAAGTCTAAGGCTGTGATCCTGGTTTTTTGCCTTGCTCCCTCCTCTCATGCTCCTGAACTCCACCATATCACAGCCATTACAGCCAAGCTTCCTCCTAACCTTCTTCTCCCCAGCTGGTCTTTGTTTATAGGTATGATATCCAGCAAAGTGTCTCCTGTCGTTGGCCCCTCGATCACCTATGCCACAAAGCTGTTGATTTGTGTTGCACACAAAACCAGCAAGTTATGAGGCTGGTTCACATCCCCCCTTAGGATCTTTGTGTGTAAATGTGAGGCTACTTCCCATTGTCCTAAGGTCTCACCTAATTCTTCAGGTGAGATCAGGTGGCTGTGCTGGTTTCAGTGTACAGGGTGTAGAGATAATTTCCTTCACAGTGGCTGATATGGGGCTATGTTTTGGATTTATGCTGAGCACAGAGTTGATAATATAGAAATGTTTTTGTATTGCTGAACAGGGCTTACACAGAGCCAATGCCTTTTCTGCCTTTCCTATTGCTGTGGAGGAAGTTGGGGGTACAAGGGATATTGGGAGGACAAAGAGATGGGACAGGTGACCCCAACTGAACAACGGAATATTCCAGACCATCAGAAATCATGCTTAGTACATAGAGTGGGGGGAAGAAAGAGAAAGAGGTGGATGTTAGGAGTGATGGTGTTTGTCTTCCCAAGTCACCATTGCACATCATGGGGCCCTGCTCTCCTGGAGATGGCTGAACATCTGCCTGCCCATGGGAAGCAGTGAATCAATGTCTTGGTTCATTTTGCTTGTGCCTGTAGCTTCTGCTTTCCTTATTAAACTGTGTTTATCTCAATTCACAATTTTTCTATCTTTTACCCTTCCAATTGTTTCCCTGATCCACTGGTGGGGCCGTGAGCAAGTGGTTGCCTGGGGCAAGAGGTTGGCTGCTGGCTGGGGCTAAACAACAGCAGTGGCCTAAAGCAGACTTCCTAGAGCATCACCCATGTTGGTTTACCAGCCAGTCCTGACCTATACACACTGATCTGGTCATCTCTCATCCCCATAGCAGAGCTCTTTGCTTCCCAGGTGCTGTTTCACATAAAAGGTGATGCCTCTTCCTTGCCTTCCCAGCAGGACCTTCCCAAAGAGCTGGTAACCCTCAATTTCTAAATACAACCTTACTGCAAATGCAAAATATTATAGTATCTAATAACATTTTCATCTCTAATCATAGATAAACATTTTTAAAATCACTTCCATTACTCTGTATACAGCAAATAACACAGGCTAAAGTACTTTTAGAAAATAAACCAAACTGAATGGAACAAATCACATAGTACAGTGTGAGTAAAGCACTACTGCTTGCTATAGACTAAACGAGGAATCGTAGCAAATTAGTTTTACAGTTAACTACCTCAAAGAAAGGCTATGCTTCCTGTATACATACACGTATGTATATAAACATAAATCACATGGGGGATATACGACTTATTTCCCAAACATTATATCCCCTAAGGAAAGACATGATAATGGCAACAAAAAGCTATTAGCTATATAATTGGACCCAAAACAAAAATTAAAAATAATAAATAAAATAAAATAAAATAAAAAACAACCAAACAAACAAAAATCCCCAAACCAAAACCAACAATTATTACTGGCATTCATGTTTACAATTTAAGCTATGCTTGACCATAGATCAAGATTTTTCAGAGTCTAGGAATGAGTGCTGCTTTTCTAAGGATAAACACTAAACACTTCACATTTTCCCAACCTCTGAACTACCCTTTTTAAGGCTTATAGCACACATGCAAAATTAGTGTCTAATTAAAAAATACTGTGTCAAATGTGGAAAAGAGAGAATAAAGTTGGGTAAAAGAGAATTCTATGACGTTAATGTTGAAAAAATGTTTTGAGGATATATGTAGAATAAATGATGAAATTTTAAGTGATTTTGAAAAAGAAATTTTAAAAAAAGATATTTTAATGCAACTTAGTTGAAGGTTTAATAAAATAAAGTAGGATCTGTTGCAAGGCAGGTAATTTTTATAACTCTGTTAACTATTTGAGACTCCTTTCTTTCCTTCAGTCTACAAGGTGGGAGGGTTGTTCCACTCCACTGAATGCAAAAATAATTATTTTTATCTCCAAAGACAGCTGTCAAAGAAATATGTTGAAGATCAAGTGGTTATTTTATAGCAGAGCAGGTTTCTCTAGAGGCTAGAACAGATCACACTAGCAACATGTGCACAACACCAATTTTTCCTGATTTGTTGGTATCCATAAAGTGGCACAGCTGCTCTCTGCCTTCTAATATTCCCAGTAAGAGAGTATAAAAGAAAGGACAACTGGGATACAATCCCTCAGCTCCCCCATAAAGCCAAAGCCCTGGAAAGCAGTGAGCCAGTCCTGCTTTAATTGCTCTAGGGTTTGGTATAGGCTTTTTACTTGCTGAAGTGAAAAACTCAAAATCATCAGAGTACTAAAGTATCTGGGACTCGAACTGGGCTCACTCTCTCCCAGGAAAAGCAGTCTCTGGGACTGGAAATAACTCCAGCCTTTTTCCTCAACTTTCCTGGGTCCAGGCATCCAGTAAGCTCCCATGGTACTGGAGAATGAGTGTTACCCACCGAGCATAAGGCTGCATTGTAAAGTCCATCAGTTAAATCTCATCAAAACATTACCCACAGGCAAGCTGAAGCAAGGCCAAATGAGTCATCTGACAAGTATCATTCTTGGTCCCTGCTCTGCTTCAGTGAGCATTTAATTCACATTTATGCAACATGAAGCTGTACCATTATGGCCAGGAATGCCGACTGCTGGATAATCTTGTGCAGGGAACAGGAATCATGAATCTCACCAGGTAGAAGACAAAATTGACCAACACAAAGGCATGAATCACTTTGAAAAGCAAATGCAGTTTCTAATATTCAGGCAGTTTTGTGAATCTAGCTTTGAATGGGCCATTTTGTGTAGAAAAATGTGAATTACTGAAGAAGTGGAGTACTTTTTGTTCTAGTCAGGGAACAACAAGGAAGAGGAGAAACAGTCACACACATTACATTTGATTTGATCTGAAATAGCAACCAAGCTGCAAAAAACAATTATTCACAGAATAAAGCTGCAAGTTCTCATAGAATCACAAAATAATTCAGGTTGGAAAAGGCCTTTAAAATCACTGAGCCAAATCATTAACCAACCACTGCCAAGTCCAACACTAAACCATGTCCCTAAGTGCCACATCTACATGTCTTTTGAATACTTTCAGGCCTGGTTATTAAATCACTTCCCTAGGCAGCCTGTTTCAGAGCTTGACAATGTTTTCCATGAAGGAAGTTTTCCCAACATCCAATCTAAGCTTCCCCTAGCACCCCTTTCTCCCACCCTGTCACCTGGCAGAAGAGACTGACCCCCACCTGGGTACAGCCTCCTTTAAGGTGGTTCTAGAGAGTGATAAGGTCCCACTTCAGCCTCCTTTTTTCCAGGCTATACAACCCCAGCTCTCTCAGCTGCTCTTCATGAGCCTTGTGTTCCAGACTTTTCACCAGCTCCATTGCCCTTCTTTGGACTTGCTCCAGCACCTCAAAGTCTTTCCTCTAGGGAGGGACCCTAAACTGAACACAAGGTTTGAGATGTGGCCTCACCATGCTGAGTGCAGTGGGATGATCACTGCCCTAGTCCTGCTGGCCATGCTACTGCTGATACAAACCAGGAGTACAAGATAGAGGCTGCTAACTGCAACAAAATATAAGAGATTCTCCCATGCAGAAAAGACTACTACATCCTTAGAGAGTATTTTCATTAGAAGATAGGTCAGGCTGAAAATCTGAGTCCATCACTAAGGACAACTATCTATAAAAGTGAATACTTGAGTAGTGAGCTGTGAAAAGTCTGAAACCTATACAGCTTTCAGCACTTGGGTGCTGTGGGAAGCCCAGCTGCTGCACTACAGAGCACAGCACAGGTTTATCCTGCTCCCCTTCCCACCAGCCAAAACTTGAGCCTGCCATAGCAAGATTGTACTGGTACCCGTGCTAGCTCAGGTAAGGCTGACTGGGGTGCACTGATTCACAGCAGCTATCACTGTGACTGCAGTGCAGGGAAAACCCCAGGTTTTCACTTCGCCTTTTTTCTTCCTGAGTCACAACTGAGACCCTGATCCAGAAAAATGACCCCATAATGCACTTATCTAAGAAAAATGCATCAAGGTCCCCATAATGAACTCAGTAGGCCTAATTAAGCTCAATTTTTTGAAATTAAATTATTTGCAATTTGTGTTATACTATGGGGCTGACAGGACATCCATAAACATTTATGTGTGGATTATGATGACAGAACAAAGCCAGAAAAGCTACAGGCAGCCAGCTTCCTGTTCACAAAAGCCCAAAGCACACTTTGACTAATCTGTAATGAAAAAGTAAAAATTGAAATGCTTCCATGATAGTTATTGGCAAACACCACAATATCAAACCTTTTTCTATGCTTACTCAAATGAGGTAAGGATAGTTTTGAGCTCAAGTGGCTGACAAAACAATGAAAGCACAGAGAGGAAAAGATGGGGAAAGACAGAAAAAGAACAATTATTTTAGGACTCATGAAACACTGCAATAGAGCAACTCATGGGAGAAGCAGTAAAATATAAAAAGTGCTTTTGTGTCATTTCTGTTGGTGTAAATCAGCGGGGCTCTGCTGACATTAATGAAGCCAACCTGACTTATGGCAGAGACTCTGTCTCTTTATTTCCTATGATGACAACTAATGTCTAAATTCAACAGCAGATTTTGTAGAAATATATTATTAAAGGTCTACAATAACACAGAACACAAATGTAATCTGTGCAGGAGAGCTGTACTGTATTCATCTTGTGGTCACATATTGACAGTGGCAATGATATACATAATTAAAATACTAATAACACCTCTGTGAAAGGCAGCAACACAGCATGAAATGAATACTTTAGAACTACTAGCAGTCACATTTCAGGACAACTAAATATTATAATTTTGTAAGACAAATTTTAATTCAGTTAGCAAGAACTGCAATACTAAATTCATGTCACTCCTAAACTCGAAAATGTTTTGTACTTAACTCATGTCACTCCTGAACTTTAAAAATGTTTTAATAATGTAAACAATACATATGCATACAACACATTGCTAAGTGTTTTGGGCACTTGACAAAATAAAATATCAACATTCATATTGCAGACTTAATGCTCTTATCCATTTGACAGGCATAAATACAGAGAATTCATATGCAAAACATTTATAATAAAACCGGCAGAATAATAGCAAAGCTTATTACAGGTCATAACCAGATCATGAGTCAGTGCCACTGTGTTGCAAAAAAATTACAAATGTCATTTGTTACTTCCCCTGTCCTCCATCTTTCCTGCTCTCATCTCCTTGTGAGACCAATCCTTCTCCACCTAATCCTCTCCTTTCATAGCTCCTAATGACTATCCTGTTAAACTCAGTTAAACCAAGTCTTGCCACTCACACTAGTTTCTCCTCTAATTGTGTTGTCCATATTTTTACCCAGCTTCCTCCTCAGCTCTCCTGTCTGATGCCCAGCAGTCACTATCAGCATACTTCTTTTCAGCTATGTGATTTTTGGACACATTGCACGGGCACTACTGCTCCTTCTGGGTTTCTAGCCATTTCCAGAATTTTCAGAAGGCTCTTAACATGGGAGAACTTCATAGCAACAACAGAAATTACATCCGTGGTTGCAAGGGGATGCGTGGGTTGTCTGTCTCAAACACTGGGAATAAAGCTTTGCAATGCACTTTGGCAAAACAACTTCTGTTTCTCCAGGAAAGAGAAGATATTTTTCAAAATACCAATTAGGTCTCAGAAAAGAGATGGGAACAAAACTTTTCACCTCAGTTGAGGAAAGCATGTAAGGTTACAAAAAGATAAAAAGGGTCTGCTGATGAAAGGTATTCAGCAGCCCTTGTAAAAAGAATGCAAAACTTAATAATTTCATTCAAGTTTTTCCAAGATTTTGGAACACCCATGGACCAGTATAGCTTTTTATAAACCTATGATACCTGGCTTAACCAACAAACCTCATTTACTGCAGAGAAAGCACATATAAATAAAAATATTAAAGTTTCTGAAGTACTGTTAGAAAGAATTAAAATACAATAGTTTTAATGCTAAATTAGAATCCAAACATCACTGAAAAATGGAGAGCAAACTCTTTGTTCTAACTTGTGATATATTGTGCCCCCTTTTCTTTCCCAGAGTTTGAGTGACAGAATTTGGAATTGATGGTTCTTGGAACTATGCAATAAACACACACATTATTCTGTTTTCATTATGGATTTTTAAATTTTTTTTTATGCATACAGAGATTAAGGTGCAGCTAACAACCAAGAAAAATTAGCACAAGAAAGCCGATGAAGAGAAGCAGCTGGCTGTAACACACAGCAGAGTGAGAAGTGCCACAAGTGACAGAGAGCACAGGCAGGGCTGGCTGGGTGTCATGGGCAGGTGAGGGGGAACCATGTGGAAGATCACCACGTTTGACAGGACCCCAGCCAACCCTTGGGGAAATGAACTTGCAAGGCCAACAGTGCCAAGGGGACTGTATTGGTCCTACTATGTAAAGCTAATGGTATCTAGGTAGTGGTTCATAAACACCAAATTTAGGTCCAGACGTTATAGAAGTGAAACCAGTGAGGAAAAATAATGTGGAACATGGCACTGGAAAGACCAGAGACAAGGGTTTGGTGTGGGGAAGACCACAGGTGTGGATCAGCTACTTCTTCTGCACAGATATGGGGAGGCTGTGTATGCATGGGTATGCATGTCCCAGTAGCAAGCACCCGATATGCAAGATCCAGTTGCTGATGGGTAAGAACAGGATCAGGCTGTTGGTACTGGTCTTGTTCATGGCTGGGCTGTTTGTGTTGATGTGGTGCCTGCAGAGGAACTGGTTGCTTGTATGCGTGATCCTGGTGGTCATCTGTGCCAGTCCAGAGTGGTTTTGCATGCAGTCATGGGGACTGCATGCTCAGCCTCATGGAGAGCTGGACCAGGGCACTGCAGCAGCCTGGTGATATCAGACCAGAATGGGAGGAAAGCTTTCTGATCTAGATGGTCACCAATCTGTCCTCTCTTAAAACATTTTCTACATTTGACTAGCATCACTTTCGTTGTTCTACTTTTATTGAAACAATAACATATATATGTCCGAGAACTCATAAGGAGCATTAGCATTCTATACATTAGGATAAGGGAAAGAGACATTGAACCAGACAGAAAGGAGGTCTGATGAAGCATGTAAAATATCCACCAGAACATCGTGAACATATGTAGCCAGTTGTCTTGCTCCAGTGCCAACACCTGTTTGACACTGTTTCATATCCGTTTTTCCTTGTATGGAGTAGTTGTGGTAGGTAGTGTAGGGTCTGTGCTGCAGCATTGCAAATTGTTGATATCCTGTTCAAGGAAAATGTTGTCTCTAAGTGCCAGGAAAAGTGTGCTATTGATACTGAAAAATAAAAGCCCGTCTTTAAAACAAACTAATAAAATCATCAAACCCCAAAACGAACAACCTGTGGGAAGGTAAATTGTAGCATTAGACTAAGGAAGTTGATTATTACACAGGTTGCTTGAACTATGGAGGCTTTGGCAACTTGTACCATATGCATGCCAAATGCATTCAAATTGTTGGGTTTTGTTTCTCTGAAGAGCTGTCTAGCTAGCCTACTTCTAAAGCACTACGATTTATATTGCTGGCAGCAAAAGTCTGCTCACTCAAAAATACCACACATATTACCACACTTATACAGAAGTTCACATAAGCAAAAGGATTCCCTAAATGTTGTTTCAAAAAAATTATATCAGATACTAGCAATTCCTTTTTTAGATAGGTGGGCAGGAGAGGACAACCATCATATTCTGATTAAATTAATAACTGATCCTGGTTGTTATCAGAAAACAGTATAAAACTCAAAACTTCCAGAAAGAAATAGTCCTTTAACTTGTCCTTATATTTGCAGACTACTTCCATGTTTTATCCTTTAATAAGATTGATGACAATGCCCATTTTCCTGAAAAAGAAAAACATTTTGCTGATACTACATATAAACACTTCAGGAAAAAAAATATTTCTTCTCCTATCTTTCAACGAAAGCATTTTTTGAAATAGACTTATTCATCATTCTGTGACAGCATTTAGAAAAGAGCATTTATCCAGTTTTCCAAAAGCCTGGTCAAATGATATCATCTCCCTGAATATCATCCCATTTAAGTATTTTTATTACACATATGGTAACTAAAAGCACTGATTCTTATTCCACTTTTATATGGCAATCTAAATTGCCGTGAGTAATCTGTCTAACAGAGATAATTAGATATGTTTCATTAATATTTGCAAAAGGTTCTAAGGGCATATAGTAGATTAAGTCTGTTTTGCAAAAGTGTTGCTTAGATTTCATGTTCTACATGCTAAAGAAATAAGTAAAGTGTCACTTGACTTACAGGAAAACAGGAATTGGAATGATCTGGTTTTCCACCATCTCCAAACCCTTGCTGTTTTCCAATCTATCATATAAACTGTGTCCTAATACTATCCTTTAAATATTTACCAATAATCAGTATAAATATATTTTGGATTACTCAATCCAGTGCTCTGGCTACAAACTTGGAAATTAACTCCATTGCACTAATCTTTATGAATCTTCTCTCTTGTCATTTGAATTTATAGTACCTTTAGGATTTTTACGATAAATTACTCTTTGTAATTCATTTCTTGCTTCTTCCTGGTGTTCTTTCCCTCTTGATCTTACTTTTGCTGTATTAGACAAATCTATGTGTTCTTGTCTCCCCTCATTTTTTCCCTTACCAAAACCATTCTAACAGTAGTTTCTGCATTTGTTACAGTTTGAATCCTCCCCTCAAACATGTCTACCTGCAATAAATAATACTTCCCTATCTCTACAACAGCATTTTCCAGTGACATCCAAAAGATGAAACTTGAATTTCTCTCAGCAAATCAGCTAATATATAAAGATTCCTCTCCTCAGTCATTTGAACAATTACTTTTAGATCATTGGGAAGATTTTGTTATCAATCATGTCTTTGTGTAAAAAACCCAGACAAACAGTAAAATTCAGAAGTCCCTCATTCCTCTTTTATATGGATAGAGCCACTGTAAGAACAAATTCAGGCTACACTTCTGCAAACCTCACTACAGCCCTCTAGTTTCTGCTTTTTATAAAGTTCTCGATGTTGGTCAGTCCTTTTAACCTTTCCTTACACATCTGTTGCTTTTTTTGGCCATGTATTTACAGATGTGGTTATTCAGCTAAATATGCCTCTCTTATACCAGTTTTCGAGTGCATGCATGAAAATTGCTGAAAGATTTGAGACTTTATAAACTAGACTATAAATCCAGATGATTAAAAATGCCTTCTTTAAATATGTAACACATTTTTACAATTCTTAGCAACAGCAAGGATCACAACACAAGTGCAGGAGATGTCTGTATGTGTGATCCTGTAGTATAAACAAAAAAAACCCCAACCAAAACCAAACCAACCAAATAACTCCCCCAAAAAGCCAAAAGAAAACCAAATCAAACAAAAAAAACCCCTACCAAACAAAAAACAAAACAAAACCCGAAACAAACAAAACCAAACAAAACAATAACAAATAAAACAAGAAAACCAAACAAACAAAACAAAAAAAAAGAACTCCAGTGACCAAAAACCAAAATTTTTGGAGCA
Source organism: Toxostoma redivivum (assembly GCA_013397375.1). Taxonomy (NCBI): domain Eukaryota; kingdom Metazoa; phylum Chordata; class Aves; order Passeriformes; family Mimidae; genus Toxostoma; species Toxostoma redivivum. The sequence continues at coordinate 717,041 of VXBI01002035.1, read as the reverse complement.
AATTTCTCCGGAGGTTCAGCTGATCAATTCTTTAAATTTGAACTCAAAGTCAAACAACAGCACCATTAAGCTAACTGCTATCTGGCTGTTTCACACTGCCAAATCTTGAGAATGGGCAGTCATGACATCCTTTCTTTCTAAGGCTGTCAGAGATATGCCAGCTCACTCTGAGTACAGCTTGCTGGAAAAGAAGCTTATGGGAAAAGTCAAGGCATTCAATCAAACCTCCCTCTCCAAGCAGCTCTACACGAAGCCCTGTCCTGTCACTGTCCCTAACAGCGTCCAGGCTGTCGGCACAGGGCTCAATTGCGTATGCAAGTCACAGAGGCAAGGCTGAGGAACCAGCTGTGCATCTATTACACATTATGTTCAGGTGACAGGGTTCCTCCTTCAGGAACACTGTTCCTGAAGGCTCATGCCATGAAAGCAGCTGTTTCTATGATCTGCCCATTAGCTTGCACTTGCATTAATTAATTCTAGTCAGGGAAACTAACAGGACTGTCTCTAATGGAGCTTGGGTATACTGATGTTGGGATTTCTCTTACCAGGCACTGTTCAAAGCCTTCTGGAAACTTCTGGCTAGTCTTAGTGTGACACTCTGGGGAACCAAATCTTTCTCAAGACATAGCCACAATTTTGGCCTGTGTTTCAAGGCACTGAAACCCCTATTTTTTCATATATATATTTTAACTAAAAAGATTCCTGATTGGAAAATTGCAACTTGTCAGTGTGCAACACCAAAGCTATGGTCTTACAATTTCCTTCACAGATAGCTCATTAGCTCATACTTCCATAGTACACTGTTAAAATGGTGGAACTGCATCTTCATTGGATGCTGGCAACAGGAATCATGCAACAAAACCTCTAAATGTCATTATTATGAGCTGCCAGAATGATCCAACCCAAAATGTCTTCTATCACTATGGCTTTTTGCCAAGTCTCTTCTGTCTAGCTCAAGGCACTGACTGGATTAAACAAAACCAATAAACACAGCAGCAAGAAGAAAACACTGCATAAAAGGGATTATAAGCAGGAACAGAAATATGAAGTACCTCTTTAGACCCCAGGTGTTGTTCCCACTTTTTCAAGCCCAGGAACTGCATTATCTAAAATAGCACTCTTTATCTTTGTAGTTGTTTCCTAAGACACCTCCTCCATATACTCCTGACTTTCTGGTTTACCTTAAGTTTCATCAGTGTTTCAGTACTTCTCCCTTCTACATTTGCTGGATGTTTATGCCAGAAGCTAACTTTAACATGGGCTTCTGCTTTTTTTGAACGGTTAAAGAGTGCAGCTATAAACAGACACTCTACACTCATTCCTACCAAATGTGCTGGGTATTCATCTCTTCCTTTAGGAATGTACCAGTTATGATGACTTTTAGATATATCCGCCATATTTATTATGAAGTTTTAACAAACAGTTTTCATCCCAAGATGCAAATAATAAAAACTGCATTTCAATGTTCAAGGATGTGCATTCTAACATAAAACTGAATGTCAAACAACTAGGACAATTGAAGCAATGTCTCTTCATAAGAGCACAGCTAAATAACCTGCCTCTTTACGCACAGAGACCTAAGCTTATGCTTGAAATGAACAGGGAACCAAAGACATCCAAAACTGCACAGACTCCCATAATCAAAAGCAGACAACAAAATGTAGCCTGACAAGGTAAGTAAATTCTAATTCCAACTGAAGAGGCACAGTTGTGGGTCCATCTGACAACCTGATCCCATAAAATATTTTCCAAGTGTCTTATCTGCTATGCAAGGGTGGGAAGTCCATCCTGCCACAAAGAATGAGACCAGCATGATTCCAATACCAACCTCAAACTAGTAAGCACTAGTGGTAGGAAGCCACTATACCTTTCATTTCAACATATTGTGAGCTCAAAACACTGAAAGAATATTCAGAATGCAAAAGCACTGCAGATTTCATATCTGCCTAATACGGGATGAAGTGCTACAGGATGAATTGCACATTGAGGGCAGCTCATTCCCACTTCCCACAGTTTGACAGAAAAGCAGCTCTCCTATCAAGACAGGCTGGGAGACATGGGATTGTTCAGTCTGGAGAAGAGAAGGCTTCAGGAATACTTCAGAGCAGCCTTCCAATACCTTAAGGGGCCCCACAGGAGAGCTGGAGAAAGATATTTTACAGGGGCTTTCAATGACAGGACAAGGAGCAATGGTTTTAGTCTGAAAGAGGCTAGATTTAGATTATGTATTAGGAAGAAATTCTTTACTCTGAGGGTGGTGAGGCACTGGAAGACACCAGTTGCCCAAAGAAGTTTTGGACTCATTGCTGGAAGTTTTCAAGGCCAGGCAGGATGCAGTGCTGAGCAACATGGTCTAGTGAAAGGTGTCCCTGTGCATGGTAGGTGGGTTGGAACTGAGTGATCTTTACCGTCCCTTCCAAGTCATTCTATGTCCCTAGGAACCAAACTAGAAGCCAATCTGAGAAAAGAAAAACAAAGCAATCCTAAGCCACGTAACTGAAAGCTGAAAACTACACACGTCAGCAGATGTGCATTTCCAGTAGTTTTAATAAATGCACATGAAAAAGCTAGGAATAGAGTCAGAGAGAATCAGAAAAGTTTTAGGATTGATTAAAGCATCATCCTATGCCTTCACTAAATATCAGTGTGTCTATCTGCACTATAATTTTAGAAGTACATTTCTCATTAAAAATATTACTTGATAGCAGAGATGCAAACAACCTTCCTCCTAAGTGAACCTAAGATCACTTAAAAATTAGAAGAAAAATGGTTTTATTATGCTGTTAAATTTTTTAAACTATGGCAAGATCTTTCCATGCTATTTGTATCCTAAATAATATGCCTATCCAGGTTTTAATTATGAAATGCTAAATAAATCCCATGAGCAAATGCTTATTTGTATCTGTCTGCTAAGTTCCTACTTGTAATTCCAGCTAATTACTTCCCCTGTCAAGAATATACTGTCTGAAGTCCCAAGATGCCACAGAAGTAGCTCAATCGCTTTCATTTTATGTCTCCCAGTGCTCAATACAGAAAATGTAAATTCATTTGTCTACTGCTGGAAGAGCCAGAAATTTGAAATAATCTCTGCACTGTCAGCAGGTCTCTACCTTATGTGCTTAATCCCTGTTACCATGGAGATATTTAATTGCACAGTGACACAGTGTGATTGGTTTATTTTAAATTGCAGTTCTTCTGTGGAACGGTCCAGGATTTCAGCAAACTTGAGATAAATGGCTTTCAAAATATTGCGGTGAGTCATAATGTTGTCAGTGACTAGATTAATTTGAGTTCAGTTGAACTGTTTCTTTACCTGAATCTTAATATATATGACAACATACAAAATATGAGGATTCTTAGAATTATATTTGGGAGCTGAGAATTTTGAGTATAATTAGGCAGTATTTTATTGTAAGAAGGGCAATTAAAAACTAAATGGGAATTAAAATTCAGCAAACTTTTGGTAGTATCATCTTGTCTTTCTGAAACAAATTATCTTCCTCTTCTACAATATCAATCCAGACAAGAACCTTTCACAGGAGGCTTATACTTGATTTTCTTTACAGAAAACTGTAAATATATTAATATGAGATAAATTAATCCCACAGGATTAATTAGGCTTCCTAAGTGCTGGCTTCCACATACATCAGCATGCAGTTCTTAAGTATATGAAAGTCTGCTGGAAATATGGTATTTCCTGGCATGGCATAACACATTAGGTAACTCATTTTAAATTCTGTACATACACCATGATGAACTGGTAAACTTCAACTGTGTTATTTAAACAGCAGCAATATAGTGTGATAACGCTCATATTTTTGGGGTTTTTTTTCAGCTCTATAACCCAACTCCAGCACATTTTTCTCTCAATGTTGTAACTGCAGCTCTAGGAGAAGTTTTCATCTAGCCTTTGCTGTGAGAGGTCTCAGTTCCATTACCAAGTATCAGACAGCTTCTCCTTATTAATTTTTCAAATTCATGACCAATAAGGCCCCATGTACATGCTGCAGAAAACACCTTTTAGGTGTTCCTAGGACTGTATCCTCCTCTTTATTTTTACATAGCCTGGTTTTATTTCATATGCAGAGTCTCTGTGTTTGCATCAATTGGGATTCCAACATGTGACCCAAGGTAAGACAGCTTCTTACAAACCACTACCAGTCTTCCAACCACTTGCATGGCTTTGCAGAATCAGAAATTGACACTTTTAATCTCAGTTCTATAGGGACCACACTGTTTTACAAGAGAGATGCTTGAAAAAACAAACTCCAGTGGGGACTATCATTCTCACACAAACTCTTTACAAGAACTAATTTGTTTTACACTCCCAGGAAGGGTATCTTGGTGTACCAAAGCAATGCTTCTACGAAAGCATTTACATGCTGCAACTCACAGCTGAGCTGCTGTTATTCCATATGAAATGCCTACCTAGAACACTGTGTACTCCAACAATACTGAGGATTTAATCTTTGCACCTCTGTGTTAATGTACTCTGTAATCCTGGGTTACATTAACTTGATTTTTTTTTTCCTATACAGGTTCTGCTCCAGAAGCATTATTCCTTCCTAATCCACCTTCAAACACACAGAAGTAACAGTGTTCAGGATGCAATACTTCTCTGAATTTTATGGTGTCCCCATCCAATGTTTGGAGAAAACACAGAGGACTAGCTCAGAAACATCGAATTTGCTGTAGCAGAGGCTCACAGTGTGATTCCCTGTACTCCACTCAGGTATAATTACATCAAGGCAACCCAAGGCAAATGACTGAGCAAAAGCTTCTTCTCTTCTGAGGAGTCTCACCCACATTCACACCTTCTTGTGTAACTCCCTCACCTTTCCAGTCTGAGAAATACTCTTGGTTCAGCCAGTGAGGTTTCTATGTGTGTGCAGAGGAGACTCAAAACCTGCAAGCCAGAAGAGAAAGAGGGGGCCACGCTGCTGTGACTAGCTCCCGAGTTACAGCACACTAACCAGGTTAGGTACAGCTGCCTTAAAATGCAATGAACTCTCCATTTTTCCATGCTCTAGTTAAAACTAAACAACCCCACAAACAGTCATCTCCTTGCTGTCATATCCTCCATTATAACAGTGATTTATCCCAGCCAGTATTAACATCACTTTGTCATATTTATGACTGCCATATTTATGGCTAGAGCAACATCTCTTTGCATAGGAAGGACAATTGTTAAATCATCCTCTCTTTTCAGGAGGTCGAGCTGATTTAGCAACACTTTCTTTTTCACCATACCCAAGTAGTCTCTAGGCAAACCACTGATATAAACAGGTTGCTATATAATTTTCTTTCTGCTCCTTTCTAATTATTCAGGTTTGCTTTAAGCAGTCACTTGCATTTGTGTATCCCTGCTGCAGCTCGTCTCTTCTAGACCCACTCCCCCTTCCAGCATATAATCCTGTCCTTGAGTAGGTCAAACCCTTAGCAACAGAAAGCAAATTTGTATGCAGTCTGAAAGAAGCAGAGTGGCACTCTTTCTCTAATAGCACACTATTCTTATCAACCATCTATATTAGTGACAAGGGAATAAAAAAAAAAAAATTAAAAGAGATAGAAGAAATGAAGAATAGCCATACCAATCAAACCTGTTGTCCGCCCGGTCCAGTATTCTTTCTCTGACAGCGCTCAGTACCCGCTTCAGAGGAAGGTGCAAGAAACCTTGTAATTATAGAATAACCTGATTAATACAGGAAGTTTCGTCCTAGCCCTAGGCAGTCAGCAGCTGACTCACCCGCTTGTCTGAAATGTAAGATTTTATATTTGCTCTAATTTTTTAATCCCATGTAATTTAATAGTGAAAGTCTTATTACAAATGTACTTTGCAAATGTACACTTGAATCCTATGAAGCATTTTAGGCTTTACTGTAACCTGTAGCTGAGAGTTCTATTTGCTAATTATATAGGTTGTACTATTTTTATCACTGTTAAACTGCCTGCCATTCAATCTCATTGGATGTCCCTTTTAGGGATTCAGGAATAAGTGGGCCAGAGAGTGTGATTCCACGGCCTTTTTTCCCCGTGGCATCTCACCTGGGAGCGGAGATGCCCGAGGAGGTGCACGGCAGTCAGCCTCTGGCTTGAGGCACTGAACTGGCACACGGGCTGCCTCCACTCACAACCCTCACCCCAAGGAAAGGGGCCCTGCACAAGTGATGAGTGCCCTCATCAACGAAGCAGCAGCAGCTGTGCTGCTCTTATTTTTGTGAATGTCACATAAATCCCCTGCGAATCTAGTCAACTTTGTTTCTGTACTTAAGAGATGAAAGAATGCAATGTGCTCAGTAAAGTGCTATATAATATCACACCTATAGGGCAGAAGATGGTTCCTGTGACTTCAAACTTTCATTATGGTCTTACATATTATGGTAGTTTCAAGGTAAAATAAAGCCTTTTCAAAACCTGGGAAGATAAACAACACAGTAACAACAATCAAGGCTTTCACTATATTTTACTTATATCTGTTAACAGTTTTCAGAACCTTCCAACAGAGCAAACACCTACAGACACATGTACAAGAAGGTTGGGGTAGACTAGACATAACAAAAGAAAATAATTTTTAAAAATGCTGAATGGTCTATCATCTTCTGTACTTATTTATTTTGAAGTAAACTGATTAGCAGGCTGGAAGCCTCAGTTTTGCATCTGGTATAAATCAGTGGTCCTTAATAAATAGGATGCTTGATTGATAGGCAATTAATATCATCAATGATTGTGTTGTTTCATTCCACATTGCTGGCCAGCTATGAGAACTGGATGTACAAGCAGGAGGACACAGGCCAGACAGGATGCATGCAACAGAAGCAGAGGTGAACTTTCAGAAACACAACTGAGTTCCTCTTCTGCACAGCAGGCACTGAAAGAATAAGATGAAGACTACTAAAGAAAACTTAGGTAAGTATATGAGTATAGAAGAATATCATAACATTGTTTTATTGCAAAGAAATATTGTACCATGTATACTTTGAGAATTTAGGATGCTGTGAGCTACACTAGTTATCAAAGAACACAATCACATTACCTCTATTTTCTGTACAGGGCAAAAGCTGACATGTACGAATTTCATGTTTCAGGAATAACACAGCTACTAAGCCAAACAAGGACAATCTAAATGTAATGATTTCACAAGCCAAAAATCACGGCAATGATATATGCAGGGTAACATACCTTGGAGAAAAGAATTAAGCTTGCCAGATACACCTGGAAGAAGTCTAGAATAATTTTTTTGATACTAAATACAAAAGCACTAGTGAAAAAAAAAGTTGCTCAGGATATGAAAATATGATATGACACAGAATCACTTAGGTTGGAAAAGACCTCCGAGCCCAACCTTTGACCAATTCCACCTTGTCAACTAGGCCATAGCACTAAGTACCATGTAGAGTAATTTCTTGAACACCTCCAGGGATGGTAACTCCACCTAGGTAGTCTGTTCCAATGTTTAACAATCTTTTCCATGAAGAAATTCTTCCTGATGTCCTACCTGAACCTCCCCTAGTGCAGCTTAAGGCTATGTTGACTCGTTCTGTCACTAGTTGCTTGGGAGAAGAGGCTGACCCTCATCTTGCTATAACTTTATTTCAGGTATTTGAGAAGAGCAGTAATGCCTCCATGCAGTCTCCTTTTCTCCAGGAGAATATCTCAGATGCCTCAGCTGCTCCTCATATGATTCAACTCTTTAGACCTTCACCAGCTCTGTTGTCCTTCTCTGCACACACTCCAGCACCTCAATGTCTTTCTTAAAGTGAAGAGCCCAGAACCGAACACAGGATCCGAGGCATGGCCTCACCGGTGGCCAGTATAGGGGGAAAATTACTCCCTTGGTCCTGTTGGTCACACTATTTTTGATGCTGTTGGCTTTCTTGGCCACCTGGGCACACACCAGCTCTTGCTCAACCTACTGTCAACCAACACTCTCAGGACCTTTTCCACTGGCCTGCTTTCCAATCACTCTCCCTAAGCCTGCAGTGCTGCAGGGAGTGTTGTGACTGAAGTGCAGGAGCCAGAAACTTGGACTTGTTCAACTGTCCCTGTCTGACCATCCAGGAGTCACTCTGTCACATTCACACCACCTAAGCTGGGACCAAGGCCCCCTCACAGCTACACACCCACACTCATAGACCAGGTTTCTTACCAGCTTGACCCCAAGTTTCTCATAGCAGTCTCACAGGTCTCAATGCCTAGAATAATTTAATCAAGGTGCAACAACAAAACAACAGCTTGAGCTGGATGCCTCTGAGGAGGGACTCTGAAAAAGGAAAATCTGGGCTTTTATATCCTTACAGTCTAAGCACAAGGAAGTCTGGGATCCTTGTCTCCTACTGTGTCTCTGAGTGTCTGGTCACCTGGCTGGGCCACAGGTCCTCGTGCTCTTTGCTATGCAAAGGGTTGGCAGCTCATGGCCTCTTGCCTGTAGTGCCAGCTCCCACCCCACAGAGCTCAACCTGCAGCTCACCTTGCAGCTGCACACCGAGCTACCTGCACTGGGTGTATTCCTCAACAGAACCACACACCACTGGCCTCACCCCATTGATCCAGCCTGTCCAGACCCTCTGCAGAGTCTTCCAAACCTCCAGCAGATTAACACTCCCACCCCACTTACTGAGGGTGCCCTTGATCTCATCGCCATCATCAATAAAGACATTAAACAGGACTGGCTCCAGTACTGAGCTCTGAGGAACCCCAGAATGACTGGCCTCCAGCTGGGTGTGACACCATTTACTACTATTCTCTGGGCTCAGCCATCCAGCCAGTTTTTAATCCAGTCAAGAGAGCACCTGTCCAAGATGTGGGCTGCCAGCTTTTCCATGAGAATGCCATGGGAGACAACATCAAGGACTTTGGTGAAGTCCAAGTAGCCGACATCCTCAGAGTTTCCATCATCTGCTACGTGGGCCACTTAGTAGTTTCAACTGCTCCAGCAACCACATCATATTAACATAAATAAAATTCAGAAATACTTTTGACAAGTAGTACTCTCACAGTTCTACTGTGGAGACTGACCTGTGGTTTCAAGCCAAGTAATAATGCTGCAGGCTTTGACCTCTGGGTGTGCTTCCTTTAATTTCTTGCCTGGGATCCCAACTGTTTGCTCAGTTTGTTCCAAACTGGAGCACAGAGGCAAGCTAATATGCACAAAGTATAGATGGTCATAGTCCTTGGAGTCAAATAGGGAGCAAACCAAAGTGGAAACACAGACAGACCCTATCACCCTCTCCCAGACAATAGCAAGAATAAGTAAACACAACCAGTAAAAATAATAAAGCAAAATAAACACTACCAATAGAACCTCTTGCAAACAAGGATATGGCAATAAACTGACTTAACAGACCCCTCTGTCTTGAGAATCTAATAACTAACTGCATCTTAGAGGAACCAGCATTACTTTAAGTTCACATGAGAAGGGCTACATTTCCTTTCAGCTAATTTTATTTCACATTCACTGGCCTTTATTTGAATGACAGAAACTAGGTTAATGAAAATACCAAAGTATCTCATTCCTTAAAAATTAAACAGCAATAGGAATCAAAAAGGTATGATTTCTGAAGGCAGTGAATGTTGCTTCAACTTGCATCCTAAAGTGCAGTTGCAGGGCAGCTAAAGACAGTACAACGCTGTTGCAACCCTATTCTCAAGCCAGTCAGATATTTCAGTGTGGCAGCAATGCTGCTCATCACCTGGTATTAGCCATGGTCTGAGCAGGAGGCTGGACAGCCTGACCTGCAGAGGATTCCTCCATACTAAACTATTCTGCAACTTCATCAGACCATGCAAAGGACTGGCTTTTAGAGGAAAACCGACAACAAATTTATTGCTTTCTCCCTAAGATTGACTTTTTATTAGCTTTTGCCCGTTTATTTCCCTTTATCAACTTCCCTCCAGATCTGACAAGCAGCAAGATTTCCACAAGGGAATGGACAAAATGTACAGGTCCAAAAATCAGTAAAATCACAACAATGGCAAAAAAAAAGAACCACCTAAAATTGCTGTGAGGATAAACCTTTTGTACACAAAATTAGCCAAAACCTCCTGCTCCGCATACTATCTCTCTGGAATACTATATTCACACAAAACAATTTTTAATGAGTGTCATGCTTTTATTCAAACTAACATTACAGAATTTCTCATAATCATATACAACACAGCATATATAATAGAGGCAAATAAAACATTTAGAATTTTAAAGTGGTATACCAGACTCAAATTATTTCATATTAAAAGTCCAGCTTAACGCAGCTTGTGGAGTACAGAAACACACTAGGAGAATACTAGATGATTGCCATCCTCCCATACTGAAATGTATAACTTATCTCATAATGTTATTTCAAGTAAAAGGGGCAAGTTAAAAGGGAATGGGTGAAGTTCTGAAACTTCAATTTACCATGGCCTAAACCTAAGAAAAAATATTTTAGAGGTTTGCAAAATGACCCTGGTTGTGCCATCTGTACAGAAGAGATACTGAATTGTTAGCAACATCTGAAAATATTTTGATAAGAGATTCTTCTCACACTTTTACAAAAGCACTGCCTGGTGATAGAAGCTGCCCCTGATTAGCACATATCATAAGGACTTTCAGAGACTTGAAAGAAATCAAATTTGCTCCAGCAGAAAGAATAAACATCTCTTGCCATTCATGCCTTAAAGCATTTGCACCAACACTATATAATTACATTTCGTTTCACCAGAAGATTCTCCTGGATTCTCTATTCCTCCCACAATTTCAAAATTACAATATGTCTGCTTGCAGTTGAATGGATATGCACATATGGCACAAAGTAAATTATTTAATTAAAAAGCAGTTAATGTCCCTATGAATTATGTTACTTCCTTATACAGAGCTCAAGCATACATTTCATTGTGATATACCTGGCTTATACATCTTTAATCAAAACCAAGCAAAGTATTTGAATTGCTTTTTCTCCTTCAGTGTGATGCAATTTGTTAATCTGCATAATCTCTAAGGCAATAAAAAGCCTTAGAGACAATAAAAAATGCTATCTCGCTGATCTCTCTCCCATCTTTATTGGCATAACTGTCAACAATCATCTCACTATATCATTCCTAAAATCTAGGTGTGAAAATGAAGGAAATAAAATTAAATTCTGTTTTTATTTATGCAGTCTAACGTAGCATTTGCATAAACAGTTGTTTTGAAAGCTAGAGAGAGCTTCTCTGCCAAAAAACAGTCACTGTAAGGACAGATACTATATACACCTCCACAGAGGAATTGCTGGCAAGTCGCTGGTTCTATTTAGTCTTTGGTCATTCTTCTAAAACCAAGATATACATAATGGAACTACCCAATCACATTGTAGTAGCCACGTGGACTGATGTTCCCTAATAGTGGTGGGTAGCTGGTAACTCAGTGCAGCAGTACCTAGTTCCAAATGGTTTCCTGATTTCATTCTGTTTCCAAAAGTATTGGCTTTTAATGCATTCCTGGGGAGCGTCATTTCATGCATAACTACTCTGCAAGTACATAAGATGCATAACTACTCTGGAAGCACATTTGTGCACATGCTACAGCTTATGCTACTGCTTTGAAACATTTGATACTATATGAATATGTACTGTAGGAATATGTACTATAAGCCACAGAATGGGTAGGTATGTAGTTCAACTTGCACCTGAAACTGCTCAGAGATTCTGGTGGGTTGGAAAGTCTGGCACAAACATCAAAGGTTTCTACAGATCAGTTTCCACAGAGGCCTCGTGCTCCTTACCTCTCAGAGCAGACTATTTTTCTCCATGTAGTCTGCTATCCACACACAGGGAAAAATGGAAAAAAAACCAGAGCCCAAAAGAGAATGAAAAGCAAGTACCTCGTAAGAGCATGAGAAAAAATTCCAAAACAATCACCCCAACAACAAAACAACCACAGGACTAATATTACTTAGGGAATAATTTGGCACTCCCTGTTATAGATTTTTATGTCCAAGATGCAGTTTTCTCAATTTAAGAGAGGGACGTGGCATTTTAAGGTACTAAAAGCCATTAAAAAAAAATAAACAAAATAATCATTAGCTACAGAGGATTAGTAAACATTCCCAAATTGCAAAATTAATGAGTACTAAGGCACGGCATTTTGTAAGCTACAGCTGTTGACAGCACACAGCAAGTGCAGAATCCCATTATGTGGCCAGTGAGAAATGAGGAGCAATCAAATGTAGCGTCTGTCCTCAGAATCAGGATATTAATCCTTCAAATGAATCTCATTCACACAGACAAAAACATACCAACAGTCTGCAGAAAATAAGAATGAGACATGCAGGTGTCGTCACTACCTTGAGTAACAGAAACAACAGTCTCGCATCTGCACAGTACTTTGGAGGCTCACCTATACTTCTTGACAAGCCTAATTAACTCAGGCAGAAAACCTATGCTAATACAGTTACACTTTGCCTGGCATTCAGCTTCACATTGTCCATCTTTCAGGCATCCAAGGCATGACAAATACTTGTTGAAACAAGAAAACAACATTTCAAAGTCAGCTTCTGAGCCCTCATTAACCCAGAAAATTTGTTCCAATTTGGACAGGTCTGAAATCACTCTAAATTTTGAAAGCCTTCAGGTCACCAGGCTGCTACAAATTTTGCTTTGGCTCCAAAAGCAAATGCCTCCTAGGAAGCCAAAGCAGACCCTGTGGGCAAAAGGGCTAGGGAAGCAAAGCACAGTAACAGGGATCTTCAGTCCTGTGCCTTACAATTCTTTTTTTGTAGTTGAAGGATCTTGAGCGAATTTAAGATTTTTAGCAGTCAATTAAAAATATGTTTGATCCTTCTACTCGGTGTTAAAAGAATTTTATTTCTCATCCATTACTTTTTCAAGTACGTGCAAGTTTCTAAATAGGTTGATAAAGACAAAAATTAAATAATAATTTAAAAATCCAAAACTTCACAAGAACAGAATCAAAATGCTAACCTTAAAAATGAAATGTAAGCTCAAGCAAAGAATGCCAAGCAGCCAATGGTTCTGGTAACTCACTACCATCACCCCTTTTTAGTGAAAAAGTTCCATAGTCATGTAAGAGTATATTTGCTAGAACAGCCAAATGTATTTTATCCAAGGCACTTCAGTGATTTAAAAATTAATTATGCACGGTTTACAATGGGAAAAGAAAAGCCAATTATGTTTACAATTATATCATACCCATTGACATTTATTTTTTAAACCAGAGGTAAAAGCTATGGGAAAGCTAAGAATTAGCATATTTATTATACAGGATCCAAACATACACTTTCTTATTACCAGTATAATGAATATATTAGACAAACCAAAAGACCTCACACTATGCCTTGGAGTGGCTACCTAAAACAGAGGCTAGATGAAATTAAGAGAATAAAAGTGGGTATTTATTAAAGGCCTTCACTAGGTACACCTTGGGCAGTCAAAAGCCTCCAAGGAGCTTCACTCAAGATGGATGATGGCCACGAGTTTTTCATCCAGTTGAAAGTTTGATCCATTTACATATCAGGGGTTAATCCTCCAATTACAGTTTCAAGTAATAAAGTCATTTACTCCAAGTTTGCCCCCCCACTTCACTGTTGTTTACATCTCTCGGGGCCTCAGACAATAAGGTGTCCTCGAGTTTCAGGCCTAGTGAGGAATTGCTTTGTCTGAATAAAATGAGAGAACAGTAGCTGACAGGCTGTGGAATTTTAGAGTTATACACTAAAGCAGCACAGGATCTGAAAAATATAAAAGGTAAATCCTAAGGCATCAACATGGCGGAGATGGAGGAGAGTTGGAACTCTCAGTCGGAGCTGACCTTCTGCCTCGTATTTTAAACATAGCATTTTTATTTTTTATTTATCTTTTGTTAATGACCTTGCTTGTAATTCTCAAAGAATTATAGGGCCTTATATTATCAACATTCTCTTGAGCAAATGAGGCAACCAAGTACCAAAGCAAAGTGCAGAAAGCATAGTCTGAGCTATCCCTGTGCCATAGATCAAACCAGTGAACATTAACTGTGTAGGGCTGAAGCAGAATTAGGATTCCAAGGTGATACCCTGAGAGCAGGGCTGCAGTGCTGTGCCCCACACTGCACAGCTCATGCTGCCCACTTACCTGATGAAGTAGTCTCTTCCATCTCTGTTTGCCGTCATCTCCCATCCATAAGGTGTTCCCTGGTTCAAGCTCCAGGTCCCTGAAGGGTGAGGCCAGCCTGAAGACTTATTCCTGTGGCTGCAGTTTTGGAAAACATGGAGGGGAAAAGACAGAGGGAAAAAGTTATTTCTCTCTTATACTTCATATGATTCACTTGACATCCAAATACTTTCATAGTTGTGAAATACAGTCAAAACGCAGGCAAGGGAACAGAGGTTAGCCAATCTATTTACATTTATGATATTCTTTCAGTCAGTAGAAAGAGATGCTGTCATTTTTAACAGTCTGAGTTCAAACCTTTGATTGGTGAATTTGTCATTCTCCATCAGTCCCACATACATAGTGCTAATTTTCAGTAGTTTTTAATAAAAGGAATGGGAAGCATTTTCATTCATCACCATTCCTTGTTCAAATGCCAGCTCTCCGAACAGTTTTAGTGGGAAAAAAAAATCCATCAAACCAAACCACCCACTACATCACTGCAGATCATACACACAGTGCAACACCCGGCCTGAGAAGGAGCATCAACCTTCTCTCTGTTAGGAAACCATTTTTTGTTTCTATTGCTGTAATGAAGGAAGGCCATGATACTGCTGCATAACATGCTAAATTGACTGAATATTAAATCTCGTTGCACTTGATCATTATCCTTTAAGCTCTCCCACCAAATAACCTTTAAAAGGCTGCAGCATCTCTGAGCCCACACACTGTTATATCCCACTGCTCCGGCACTCTCTGCTATTATTCCCACTGCCAAAGAAGGGCCCAGCAGCACTTCCAAGTGACAGTGCTTCCCCACTAATCTGAAATATTTTGTGAGGTACTTTCTACTGACTCCATAAAAAAAGATTCAGCTAGCAAGGACCCACCACAGGAATCCCCCGTGTTTGCACACATGCTTTTCCCTGCACTTGCAGAGATTAAGCTAGCTATTACTGCACATTCCCACTTTCTCCTGTGGGACTTAAGAGGTTCAGAAGACAACAACTAAGTCTTCTAGTAAAATTAGTCAAGCCATTAATATCTATGTATAATCTGAAAAAGGGAAAGAGGAGGAAGAGGAGGCAGGGTAACCAACAAAGCTAAAGGCCAGCTAGGAGCATGTGACACACAGGTAAATAGGAATGAGCACCCAACACTGAATAAAATCTGAAATTTTGACATGAAAACCAAAACCACACAAAATAAGAGCATGTTTTGAATTACTTGTCTTCCCCATTTCTGTCTTTTCTCCACCCATCAAATATATTACAGCTTAGTTTTATGTGCTAGATTTATTTAAAATCTAGTTGTAGCAAGGAACTTACTACCTCTTGCCACAGATAGAGACATAAGAACTTCTTTTCTTTAGAGAAACAGAGTGCAATGTAACCTGACAGACTTTCCTGAAGAAACAGAATTGGTCTCCACAGACAATTCAGCAACTGATTGTAAACTGCTAAATTCAATGAAATTAATCTTCCCCAAAGGAGGAATGTATCATTAAAAAACAACCTAGCTGTTTCACCCTCCCCCTTCATTTCAAGGATTAATCACAATTCAGAAAAAATATGGTGCTTCAAAATATAATTTACATGTAAAGTAGAGCATTAAAATGGAATGCTAGGTATCATTTGGTTTATCAATTACATTAAGTACTCTGTCTTAAAGGAGTAGAAAAACAATTCTGTTAGCATATTCAAACACTGGTATTTGCCATAAGGCACCGCTTAAGTCTAATATTGAAAGTGCTAGAACTCTTAAAAAATAGTTCTTCAAGGCTAATCAAACACATAAATCCTAGATATGCTACACTACCCCAGATAAATGTAACTAATCTGCTTCTGATCCAAGGAATTGATTAGAAAACAGTCAAACAAGGAACAAATCCAAAATACTTTCAACACTCTCTCATTCAGTTTCTTGTTAAGCTGAGCATAAACATTCATTTTTCTCCATATGCTTGAGAGACAAAAAAGGGTCCCTTCTTTTAAACAGGAGCCATTCTACAATGCAAGAATGTCAGCTTAACTACATCTACAGACTTCAAATAACACTTCAGAGTATTTGGAATCCTAATCACTGCAGTTAACTAAATACACTAGAATGTAACCTTTTTTATCAAGACTGTATACATGGATACCCATCTATTTAACAGTTTTCATTTTAATTAGATGTGTTTCACAAACCCTGTGTTATAGTTTCACCATCTGTTAAATGGATACAGTGACATTTAAATTCCCAAGTAAAGTACGTCAAACTATCAGATAATTTGTAGGAGCATAGGACAGTGATGATGATCAATATTGTAACTCTCTGCATTCAAATTAAGGGCTCATCTTTGTATAGATTATAGCATTAGTGGATTTTAAGGTAAATCTAATTCCCTTGAAAGCTTTCTTTGAGCCCTTAAAACATTAATGGTGTCAGAACCATGTCATATGTGATGGGTAATAACTGTCCTACTTAACTATAAATATGCCTACATCTGATTTACTCCTCCAGACTTTCTTATAATCAGTGGGATACAAATTAGCACTTAAGACACTGTATGCACCTACAATAGACATATGAAAATTCACTGTGGCTCCACAGGGAAAAAGGACATAATTTTTCCTACAGCTATTGTGCAATTCAATAATAAACACACATGTCATAACAATAAAGCAAGGTCTTTACACTCAGAGATGACTAGGATTCCCAGCTTCCTGTACAGTCTGAAAAAAAAGAGCAAGTAAACTGCATTTTTTTTTTCTATATGTCCCTTCACCTGTTGAACATAATTCTGCTTGTCTTTGTGAATTCTGTTCAGTGGCCACTATGAAGGGCAAAAGATGGCAAAGAGGAGAGAAATGCCAGAAATTATAAGTAAGTCAGGCATTTCCCCTGGGGAAGAGAAAAGCCATCTTGGTAATCTTTAAGTCAAGAGGATGCCTTAGAGCCAAGGAAGATCATCAGGTTCTCGGAGATCCCAGTCCAAATACTACCTCCATGCTGGCGATCTTGGATAAATCCCTCAGCTCATTGATCGCCACTTGCCATTTCCTTCCTGTACAGGCAAAGGAGGAGCACACCTAGACTGCCTAGATTTATGGAAGACTTGCACACTTACAAAGATTTTTTAGATAAAGAAAATGCCCCTTCTGCTCCAGCAAGGCTGGCTGCAGAGGCAGCACTGGCAGTGCTGTTACTCACTGCCTGCTGTCCATCACCCTCCCTGCCTGCTCACAGCAATGGGACAGGCTGCTGGAGAACCTTTAGGAGAACAGCTCTTAGCTGTCAAACTTCACTGTGAAAGCTAGGCCAGCATCATGCCAGCAGAGGTCTGAAAATAAGGCAGATTAGCTAAAATATCCCCTCAACCTGCTTTTGACATTCCTGCTGCAGAAATATAGAATCTGATCTCTCTGAATTGCTTCATATTAAAAAATCAATTCATTAAATCACCAAAGTGGTGATTACTGAAGTGGTGTGTAAGGAATAATTGCGCCCTGTGGAGGGACATTCTGATTGATAATGCCATAGCTCTACCACAGCAAACATCTTCAGATCAGCCTTTTTTCTGCCCTGCCCTTGAGGAATGACCTGAAACATGAGATCATATGTAAAGTCTCCTGCAGTGTATCAGTGATATGCTCTTTATGTGATATGCAAAACATACTCAGCATAAACCGTGCCATAACAAGAAGTGCAAATCTGTAGTATTATCCACTTATTTTTTAAAGATCAAAACTAGAATTTTGAATTTTTAAAGCATACTATTAAAGCCTAATGTCCAGAGCAGTTCAGATAGTGTTAATAATGAACGCAGAAAGAAACATTATTTCTCCTTTCAAATGCAGAAAAAACAAATGTTTAAATAGGCTGAAAAATTCAGTAAGTATGTAATATTGCCCAAAACCTGTTTTTTTAACCAGCAATTGGAGATTCCTTTAAATAGGTCTTCACCATAGAAATCTTGACAGACTTTTTAACTGTGCCACCTCAATAGCCCAAGCCTGAAAATTTTGTTATAAATGTAGCATTTCCCTGAATTAGTGGAAATTAAGTTCTCAGGCTGTAATTTTAAAACAGCATAAACTGGCACTGACACAAAAGCAGTATTTCCATTCTCCCAGCATTCCCTGCTTCACATCAGTTGCTCCTGTGCCAATGAAAGAAACTGGTACACCTTAAAATTAGCAGCTATTTTTTTCCAATCAGATTAATCTCTGCTTACTTCATGGCCTCACAGATGGTCTCATGGCAGCAAAAATGAATGGTAGAACAAAAACTGCATTCTTCAGATAGTTCTTAGGCAAAGACAAGACAGAAAGCACTCAGTTAAATGGAATGTCCCAATTGTATTTAGCATATTTAGTGTCTAACGGGGCACAACAGTCAGTACAAAGTTGGGGCATGTCTTCCGAAATGTTCCCATCAAAGCAGCTCCCCTTGAAAACTTCCCCTCAACACAACTTTTTCCTATGCCTTATTTTCTCCCAGTGTTGCTTTTGGTTAATATCTGTTAGCTCACAGGCTATCAAAAACTGAAATTATCCACAGAGTTTCTGACAAAAATCTTCATAATTGTTTAAAATCTCTGTATGTGAAACCATGTAGAGCCCTATGATTTTCCTAAATAAAAATAATTTGAAATATTAATATTCTATGCATACTTTCTTTTTAGGTATTAGTAACTTTTTAAGCATTTACCTCGGATTTCCTCACTTGGATTAAAATTGTGGAAGGATTATGTTCTAATCTTCTTTTATAGCAATCCCTGCTATAAAACTGCTGCAACTTTTGTGGATGGCTGAAGCTACAGAACGTTTATTATGGGGATTCACATTATAATTCTGTGTTTACCATTTGGATATTCAATATCCTGGAATCATCTTGTTCAACATATTGATGTTTCTCATAGTACTTCCTCATATACAGAAATTCTTTTTTCCTGAAAGCACTGTCTGCAGGGACATCAGTGACTCACACAAGGCCAACCACACAACACAAGCAGCTCCACACTGCCAGTGGAGTAATGGTGTCGATACGCTGGCTTCATTATTTTACCATATGGAGAAAAACCTTCTGAATTTTAAGTCTTGCCACGTAGCCTGGCTTCATTTCAACGCTCCATTGCTACAAAAGCCAGCTCTCTGTATCCCACATGTCAATACAGAGGTCAACCCCTCTCCTATCCCCATAAAAGAAAGACATCCTGAACAAAAGCCACACTGCATTCCCAGAGCTGTTTATGAAGGACACGCAGCTCCACAGCACAGAGGCAATTCTAAGCCACAACAATCCCAAGGAAGTACCGAGAGGAACACCAGAGAGAAAACATTTTGTATTATTAGTTTTTAAAAGTAAGAACACCACACCTGAAGTATCTGCAGGGCATGTCTATCTACAAATAGGAAACATTATTGTGACACAAGTGGAGTTCAGTAACCACCTCTCTATGACATTTAATCTTCCACTGCCTCAGGAATTAAACCCTTCTTTCCCAATCCAGTTCTCACCCTCTCCTGTCCCAGAAGACAACTGCAATACTTTTACCTCCATCTGACCACTTTAACTTGAAAAAATGAGAAATGAAAGTTTAAAAGAATCTGTAGAGATATTATCAAAATCAATCATCATACCCTGCTACCGAAACCCTCCTGAGGGGCACGCAGACATGATGGACAATAGTTTCTGGATGCAAGATCAAGGACACTGAAAGACTTCTTGTCTTTGTAAAGATGAGTCCTATAAGCCCCCAGAGAAGTAGTCCTACCAGAAACACAAAAGAAGAAAATTAACTGCTCCAGACACCCTCTGCTGTAGTAAAAAATTTAATTCATACTGAGTCTCTTATTAATAAATCACGTAAGTACAGAAGAGAACCCTAATGACTTCAGATATCCTTCATCTTCTACAACCCACATGCTTTCAAATCTTTTGACGGGTAAGAAAGCAAAAGGGTTTTAGTCCTCATCTAAATGTGTGCTATTTTTGAACTTGTGTGTGTCAGTTAAAAGAAATTTGAGGAGTATCATCCCATAAATGAGTTAAGAGTCTCAAGCCTGTAATTAACCAATCACTAAAAGGAGAATCGTTGTCCAAGACTGTTTTTCTTATTTAATCATAAGAACAAAATGCTAGAAATTTTTTCCCCTATGATACCTGGCATTCTCAACAATTTTGCAATATAGCCATGCTCTGGTCAAAGGTAGAATTCAAAGATATTCTTCAGGCTTGTCTGAAATTTTCTCCCTGCATCATGCATTATCAGGAAAATGCAAATGCTATACAGAAAATAAAGGCATTCATCTTTCTTGTACCTTGTGTTAGTTTTATCTCTTTTCCTAGTAAGGTCTATGAATAAAGCCAGGCTGCCTTGCACCAGTTGCTCAGAAATTGTCTCAAAGTTTTTCTTTCTTAGGCACTAACTACCCCCCAAACTCTGGCTGAAGTAAAAAATTCCAAACTTTTTTTCTCCTGTCCCCACCTTCCACCACAGATGCTCTGAATTATTCACAATTTCACCAAGTACCACCCATTCATATTCCAAAGAGACAATGAAGCTAAAGGCTTCAGTCAACCTTTAAATCCTTTGGGGGACCAGAGAAAACCTCAACTACAACTCAAAAATTCATAGTGAACTCCTCTATGGCAATTCACAACTGTCGAGGGGCTACATTTCTAGAAAAACCTGTCAGACTGTTTTTGTCATAGATTTCATTAACTTCCATCTCCTCGATGCCTAAAACAATTTTTTTTCTAAATGGCAGCCTATGCCTAGATTGAGAACAGAAGACACTCCAATGAATTATGAATTCCTACTCCAGAAGTCCCTGCTCCTGCTGCCAGTCATGAGACAAGGCTCCATGCTGTGTAGCTGATCTGAAAGGTAAGGGATCCCTTTTACCAGGGATTCCATGGCTGCTGTGGGGAACACTCTGTGACAGCTCTCCTGCCACACAAGCAGGAAATATAGCAGCAGGTGCCCATCACTTCATCAGGGAAAAAAGAGGGCAGTTCCACATGGCCAGAAAAGTCTATTCATGGACTTAGTGAGCCACTCACAGGCTTCAAACACTTCAGCATCAATTCCAGACTCCTGTCTGTATCACAGGGAGGACAGAACGATGAAGAACAAAACCACAGGCTTTTCAAAATGCACACTGTACCCATTACACACCTCACTATACAAGGAACGGCTCCTCTCAGTCTGAAAGTACTACATGATGTTACCTCCAAACAAGCTTTGTTCTAAGGGTCTATCTGTAGAACATTTTCCACCAAGTATCTTTCAAAATTTCAATTTCACTTTCCTCTCTCTTCTCTAACTGCTATGTGCAAATAAACAAGTAACCAAACAGCACAGAGAAGTACCTTTGGAACAGGTTTTTGCCTTCAGTTGGATAGAAGGCTCCTCAGAAGTGAGTGGTGGCTCCTCAGAGAGCCACTGTTGTCCTCTGTGGACCCATTACTATCAAAGGTACAGGCAGAGCACTGGGACAATGTATGGAACAAACCTTGTGAGGCAATTCTGGTCTGTTCCAGGCACAACCAACCTCCACATGCCTTGGAAAAGGGACAAGGTAAAGGTCTAGTCATTCCTTGAGGTACCTTGCCTGCCCCAGAATGCTTCTTTTCTTGTCTGATTCCACAAAAAGTTATAAACTCTTTATCACTGATATAGCTGTTTCTTGCACTGCCCTCTTCCATGTAAGCTGAGTTTTTCCTTTCAGCAAAAAAAGTGCATTCTGATCCTCTGCAGTCATTGTTGTCCAGTAAATTAACTTTCATATCTGTTGTTTGTTTTGTTCTGGGCTTTTTTGGTTGGTTGGTTTCATGTCCTTTTTCAAATATCTGACACAGGCCACATTTTTCATTTGCTTGTCTCTTCTCCCTCTATGTTTTATATTCATTATTATTAAAGATGTGCCCCCATTTCATAGAAAACAAAAGTCTCCATCATATCTTCTTTTAGACTGCCAAAACTTCTCATTTAAAGCACACTGACCCCATTAGAGATCCAAGTCCTGAAGGAATTGCTTTCACCTCCAGAATTTTGCATTGCTAAAGCCAGAAATTTCCCAAAGCAGCAAGTAAGGGTTGGGACTTGGATGCCTGTGAAAGGCTCTTTGCCACTCTGTTCTGTAGGATGCTTTAGTTTCATGCTGATGTGTGCTAGAAAGTGAAGCTCTTTAAAAGATGACGTGTCAGAGATACATTTTTCTGTTTTAATGGGGATTTTGACCTTAGGCTTTCTCAGGCCTACTCAGTATTTCAGGAGAAAAAAAAATTCAACAAAACAAACTAATGAAAGTATATGAAACATATTAGTTTCTTTCTCATTTAGTAAATGGAGTATTGATATTTATTTCTAAATGTTCTGAAAAAACATTTTAATATTTTTTCTCTCTCAACTCAGTACATGCTGGAAAATTTTATCATATGATACACAGCATACCCAGGCGCCAAATTAATTTTTCATAAAATGTGATCTCTGACAAAATCATAACTATTATCAGATGCTGAACTTTATCCCACATACTATTTTTATGGGTTTTTTTCTTACTTTTAAGTGTTGTTACTTCTGCTCTCAAAGAATATTTGTCCTTTTATCAGTTTTGCAGTATTGTGCAGCCATGACTCACTGCTATGTTTCAGGAGAAAGTTCAGGAATTTTGCCATTTCTGCCTTATGATAAAAATGTCCCATAAAGCCTCTGATAGAAATGCAGTCGAGCTCATTGACTGCATTGTTACTAATAATGAGAGTTTATGGTAGAGAGTAGAGCACTGGAAACACAATGCTGTAAAGTGGCATCATATTTTAAATAAAATAACAGTACAGCATATAATTTCTGACCACCTCTTACAGAACTGCCCACTTTATGCCATAAAAATTTGAGGTGTATGTAGTTATTAAAATTCAATTGTGCACACTGCATTTGGAAAAGCAAAAGGGAATCTCATTTTTATGCATAGTAAATTTTGAATTTTTTTTCAATACTTTTATATTAATACAATCTGACTGCTGTGAGCCAAATGGACAATCATACACTAGAAAAAGCAGCTCAGAAAAATTTTAAGCATTTCTTAGTAGATTTTTCCTAATTCTGTAAAGATGTCATTCAAGTTTCAGGCCTGTGGTCACCTAGAAATTCTTCATGGCGTACTCTTGCTGGAAGACAACATTTTAGTCTGTAGAAGAGTAACCTTGCATTAGAAGGATAAAGTGAATTGCCAAAAAGGAAACAAAATTGCTTTTCTAAACCTGGATTAAAGCCTAACTTCCTACTGCTTGGTTTTGGTAAGAGCTCTCTATACATCTCAAGATGAGCTCCATCAGCAAAATAGTAGAAAAGATCGGGCTGGATCTTAATTAAGAGAAAAGTACTGCAGAGAAAAGAGAAGTGTGAAAAAACCCTCATATTTACTAGTTCTTCAGATTTCTATTATGACTTAATCTCCCTCCTTTTCAATTTCCTGGGAAATAAAATGAAATGGTCAATAAATTAAATAAAGGTAGCCTATCCTAAACATATTTTGTAAATGAAATTAAATCAATACTATCCTCTTAATTTTGGAGGTGAAAGAAAAATATATTTTAAATATTTTATCTATACAAAACTCCAGTAATAAGAAGCATCACTGCTCAGTGATTACAGAAATTCCAAAAGTTAAAGGGTCATCTCCTTACAAAACATATTTGATGACCGTGAGATTAGATGGGGCCACTGACCACTTGCTGAGTTTGCTTTACATAAGCAGCATTTCCCATTCAAAAATCCTAATTACCAAAGAAATCAGTCTGCTAGGCTTAAATCTACTTCAAATACTATATATAAGCACATGACTGTAGTTAAAGGTATTTTTCTACTTTCTAGATTAAAAATACTCCAAAAGCTCAATATTCCACTTAACTTTAAACCAGAATTTTCAAAACTGGGAATATATGATAAAATAGCCATCCTGCTATTAAAAGGTTAACAACACTACATATTTTCCTATACTTTACTCCCAGGCAAAATTTACAAAGAACTTCAGAAAAGGATCAGAAAAAAACATGTGCTGAGCAATCTCTGCATTCTCAGAGCATATGCAGAAAAGCCTGTGTTTCTACTGCTACCATGCTACGTGGTTGGGATTTTTTCTTATTTTCTTTGAGTTTCTTTGTATTTTTCCATAGCGAAAATTATGGTTTATATGGCAACACTCTGAGAAATATTGTAAGTTAAGGACATTTTGTGTAGTAGTCAGATATTTTCACCAGTGGTGAGAAGTCTGCATCCAGACAGGAGGTTATTTAAAGCATTCTAAACATAAACACACAAAAATCTGAAGTAGTTTCATTCTTAGGAAATTACCAACATTTAGCATGTTCTGTTGCAGAATTATGTAACAAACCAAGGCATACATAAAACCTTAACAAACGAGAAAGAATAATTTAGGGGTGGGGTCTTAAACTTTTTCCTTAGCCTTAGTGACTTCATGAAGTGTGAGCCAATGAAGTGGAACCAGTCTCATGTTTCAAATTTATTTTAGAACTTACATACTTAAGGGCCAAGTGCACTACTCAACTATATGCATCAACAGAATAGGAAGTGCCTTGAAAACTAAGGTAACTTATTGAAGATCTGACAGAAGCTGTGCAGATGTAATACAAAATTGGAGACAAATGATCTCAGAGCATTCGTCCCTTCAACACACCAAGCCACAGGGAAGCTTAGAATAAGGTGGGCAAAACATCCATCCATAAGTGATAGAGCCAGATTTCTGTGATCCTTGATAGTCATATGCTCAGGAATTATTTTCAAAATATTTTTTCCTGCACTGTCTACTGGTTAACCTATGTGTCTTCCTGAATTCCAAGGAAATTACTGATTTCCACACAAGAGGGTACAAATGTGTAAAGTTGCAGAAGAAGGACAGGAGAAAAAGGAAGACATTTTTACTTGCAAATGAAAAAAAAAAAAAGAAAACCAGAACCAAGGCAAACTTATATCTTTGACAAGAGTCCCCTTTATCCCATGAAACCACAACAAGGAGCACCAGTAACATCAATCTTCTCTTTTAACTTAGAATCACTTTTTACCCATTATTCAGTTTGCAATACAACTGAAGTCATGTGACTGCACCATTTCCTTTTGCTTGCCTCTAAGACTAGCAGCAAGGGTTAGAGTTTACCTTGAATGATGTTTCCAGTACCAGCTGCCCCAAACCACCTGGCCATCGGCCATGCTCATAATACACAATGAGCAGCAAAAGCTCTTGCTGAGCTCTGAGTGCTCGTGCTCCAATAGCAGACCACCAACTCACACAGGTCACAGAATCACAGGACACATCCGTTTGGGAGGGACCTCACAAGGCCAGCTCCTCCAATTTCCCACCCAAAAAATTTCAGCATAAAAAAATATGGAAAATAGGTATCACACCAAAAACTAAGTTGCCAGGAGTTATATATTTTAACTCTATATGACTATCCCATTAATCATTAAGCAAAAGACCAAAAAAAGCACAATTTGTTGATTCTATTATTTCCTGGTTTTTTGGTCGATATCCTGTTCTTTCCCCATCAGTGTTTCCTAACCCAGTGATTTCTAAATATGAAGTCTGGAAACAAAAGCCTGTAACACAAAATGCATATTTTTTCTTTAATTTGGTTTATGACCTGAGAAACATTCGGAAGGCAGACATTACTTTTAAAACCAAAAGAGAAAATATAATTGTGAAAGCCTGCTGCATAAAAAAGCTCCTGAAACACCAAGGCTCCAACTATCTAAATCTGTAATATTTTATGATATTAAGCCATCTAGTTACACATCTAGGTAAACAGACTTATAAATTTCCTCTAATAACAGGCTTTTAGAAATGAAATTACACATATACACAGAAAAAGAAACCCATAACCTAAATCTTTTCTTCTCCAATTTTCACCAGTCCTTGGTTATATGCCACAGTAGGAGTTTGAGTATGTACAAGCTACAACTGCATTGCTACTGTGACAGCTACTAGAAAGTCCCAAAAAAATCTCTCTCAGCTTTCTGCAAGTGATAGCTGAGGAAAATGATACAGACAGAGGTACAGCCGCCTGAGCTAACCTACTTACAGCCACTGACAAGCAGCCTCCTTAAAGATCTTGCAACACAAAATGAAACTTTCCCTGCAGCCAGAAAACGAGAGGGACTTTGGGATTACACAAGTTTAATACTGTTCTCTGACACAAGGCTGTAGTGCTTCTGGCTGTTTTCCTACAGTAATACAGATGAATCTGTTTGTAACTGCATGTTCCAATCAAGGAGTGCACCTACACACACATTTAGATGGAGTCCAGCTCTTTGATTTTATGCATTCTCTAAATTCGCAGCTCTCAGAGCTTGCTATTAATTGCATTGCTCAGAGGAATCACAGTATCAATACAGGAAAATCTAACTGAGAGCACATACAGGAACACTAGAGTTTAACAGTCAATGCAATTCTGAAATAAACTTCAGTGTTTTCAGTGCAGAAACTGCTATTGCAAAGCTTGGAGTCACCTAACCACATGTGGGTTTAATCCATTTAAGGAATGATATACACATTGTTTCTCCTACTATTGCATCCAATAACTTCACAACATAGTCCATAAACTGAGTCCCCTCATACCAACAGGGAATGAAAGGGATATGTTCAATTGAACTCAACATCAGCACCATCTGTATCATGTCAGGCTTTCATGAGATAGTCTCAGCACAACAGATATTCTGAAACTAGTGAGCTAAAGGTTTAAAAATTATTCAATTAGTATATGTGATTTTCACAGTAAAAAAGTGTCATCTTCCTGAGTTGCAAGAAAGAAAAAGAAGACAGAAGAAGAAGAAAAATGGCAATTTGTGTGTTTCCCTTCACTTTAAGAAATATGATGAATACAAAATGCAGGAAGATTTGGGAAGAGGGAGTTAACAAAACTGCTCTTCTCTTGCTGCCCTGTATGATACAGTAAAAGGTGAAGCCCTGACAGAAGGATCAGAAGACCTGTGTCAGGCTATACGTATGAAGCCTTGGATGTCCATGGGAGGTTGCAGGAGTCCATTTTATCCAGGGAAGATAGAAAAAACAGTATTAAAATGGACACTGATGGTCAGACCCAAAATGGATTAAACCCAGCTTCCTTGTCATGTCCCTTACAGAGGGAAGCAGCAAAATTCATTGAAGAAGTGACTAGCATTTAAAACTAATTTTTTACCCAGCTGTGATTATTAAATTACTTAATCTCTTCTTTTAAAAAAGGTGTGAGATAACAGATCATTCTTGTAATCCGTGCATTTTTGTCTTGCACAAACATATCTTACTTGAGACAGTGACTGCAGACAGAAGCAACTGAGAAAAGTCTTACCAAGTTTGGTTTGAGAGTCACACACTTTTGCACTCCCTCCTCCAGCACTGCAAATTCGTTTAGAAATAGATTCTTTCCTTGACAGGATAAAGTTAACCAATTCTGCTAGCCTAAAGTCTTGGCTGGTGGTAAGAATAACGTAAAGGGACTTAGCATACACTGAGCTCTCTGCTGCTTTAGCCACAGGGAAGCACTACCAGCACAGTAGCCAGCCTCCAGATTTCCAGTCATCCAGCCACTTGGAGAGTTTCACAGCCCAAGAAACAGTCCAGAAGGATGCCAGAGCCTATTTGGAATGAGTACTAAGTTCCACTGTTTCACTGCCTTTGCTAGCAAGCTTTACCCCAAGCAACAGGTCAGAAGGCTGATTTTATCACCCAACACTCCATTATACTTCACAGAGCTATTTTTACTTCCTCAATGTATTAAGTCTCCCACCCGTTTTCTGAAGCACAGAGCCAGAAGTTGACAGCTTATTTTCTGTAAAGACATTCGGAAATCCTACATGTGTTCATAAGGGCCCAGTTATTTATAAAACTGGCAATAAAAAGTGCCCGGTTACAGGAGTTATTTACTGTGACATTTTCTGTGATTCTAGTGAAGCCCACATGAACCTTTAGATGCTTCAATATCCTTAAAAACCTGACTGAAATTATTTACAAGGATAAATCTAAGTTCAAAACAACCTAGGTTCAGGTTTCATAAACATGTTATCAAGTTTATGTTAACTTGAGACTGTCTTAGGCATTATTAAAATAAATTAGTATGTTAACAAATGCAGTATTGGTGAATTATTTATTTTTTTATTTTAAAGGTCATACCTTAACACATTTAAATCTTCCATCTATCACCAACCCCAAAAAAAGAATAAATTTAGATATGCTTAGATTTTTGACATTGAAGCTGTTTTTCTACTATCTAATTTAAATAAGAGGATTATACTTTGCTCCCAAATTAAAATATGCTGGGTTTAAAAATTCACTTATGAGGACAGTACTTACACACGAGAACTATGGCTTCACAACACTATTACTGAAGATAAACAGAAATTCTAACCCTACTGAAGGTGCCAGAACTCTTCCTACTAACTTTAGTAAGGTCAGGTTTTCATCTCTGCAGTATGATCAACAGCAAACCCCACTACCTAACTCTGGGGCTGCTGAACCCCACAGCAGGACTGGAGCTCTTGTTTTCCCCAGCAGGCAGGATCCTGCAGCTCTGACAGGTGTGTGCTGAGAGGGCAGGCACTGGAGTGCAGCACATGCCCAGAAACGTTCCTGTCTACATTAGCATCTCACCAACTCAAAATTAGCTCCACAGAACTGACAGCACAAAGAAACAATACAGGGTGCTTTGGACAGTAAATATTTACTGACTGTCAGCTTAGATTGCAACAGCCTTAACTCTGCTGCAGGGTTCAACACAGTTGATTCAGAGTCCTGAAGACATGTATCTGTGAGGATACACTTTTTTACCCTCACCCCCACGCTGTTCCCTAGAAGTAAATATTTAGGAGAGAGTCCAAAAAATAAACTTGTTTTCTTAAGTAACAACAAGGCAATTTTTTCCTTTTCCCAGCTCTGTCAGAGCAGGCAGACATGTAGGAATATTTGAAATCCAAGTAGGCAGCAAACAATGTTTTTTAAATTGGTGTTTGTGATCTACTGTGTCACTAATACAAACATTTTGATGTCTACAAGTTCATAGGATGCTGTGATATTATACTCCCGACAAAATATGTAAGCATGATTTATTTACCTCTTTTTTTAGCAAATACTACATTTGCAAAATTAGTTTAAATTCTTTACCCATTTTATGATCAACTGAGGAACAGTGTATCTAGCTACAAGTGAAAAGGACAAAAAGGAGACATGCAAATATATACACACACACACATGAAGTGTATGCATGAGGTATTAGAAATACACATCATACAAAGAAATTTGCTTTCCCACCAAGGTCCATTTTACCTGTGTGTTTGTAGCTTTTTTCCCCCTCCAATTTTGTTATTTTAGACCCAGGAACTCTGATTTCAGTACAAGTTTCATTATTTTGGCTTTTAATTAAACTTCCTGGAATCTTGCTATTTTATGGTAACTTCCATTTAGATATAAAAAATAAGTTTTCTGGATTTGAAGGGGAGAAGGAAAATTTTGATCTATGAAATATTGAGGCAGAAGAAAAATTGCACAAAAACTTTTATACAAGCCCTGCTGTCCTGGTTTTGTCTGGGAAAGAGTTAATTTTATTCTTAGACACCTATTCCTGAGAGATCTGACAGGTATTTAATTGTCCTTCCATATTTATTCTTAATCACATTTTTTCAAAACCTACTTCTACTGCCCCAAATCACAAACATTTTTTTAAATCCTTCTACATTTTGTTTATAGAGGGAAATGAAACATCCTGCTTCTTTTCCTAAAAGCTGTAAGAGGTTTAGCATAAATTTTACAGAAGACATAGAATTTCAAGTATACAATAGGAAGGCATCAGAGTGTCCAAATGCTGCATCACGTACACAGCAACTGAAAAATACAAAGACAGAATAAAATTTAAGGAGAAATAATTCAAATTAATAAGTCTGCACACTCTCCTCTTTTTAGCATTATTTTGCTCAAGACTCCTCTTTTTCCAATATGTATTCAGAGGTACTGTGTAACTGAGTACCTTATTGCCAGAGTCTTTGCTTGTCTTATATATCAGCCTTCTTTACAACATTGTGGCAAAACACAAGCTACCTTGAAATATAAGCAAAATCCCTGCCCCTATTAAATTGGCATTTTTTTGTTCTGTATCTCATCCCTTTAAAGTATTAGCTTTTTAAAGAAACTACTTGTGTCTGCTTCTTTGGCGAATCTCCATGGCCACTGCTTCATTCCCCTGTAGCAAACATCTTATAGTAGCTCCCTTTGGTTCCTACTCAAAGCAACACCTCGATTTCTTTTCATATACCAAGGCGGACAGTTTTAAGTTTCTACTGTCTGGATGAAATAGAGACAACAGGATCCAAAGAGCAAACCAGATCAGCTCTTGCAGTATCGTAGAATGGTAGTTTGGTGTGATCCTCTCTCAGTCTAAAACCTAGATTTCAAAACATGACATTTAGATTAATTTCTCCCTCAGATCCAGACATTATTTTTTATATCTTATGCAAGTCCATCTCACTGGTAATGCCAAAGAATTCTTAAAATATATATTTTGTAATGAGCATACAAGCAAGTAGCTAAAATATAAGTAACATGAGAATCCTTTGTTAAGGGCTTTAAGTAGAAACAATATCATTTTGTAGTTGGGTTATATTTATTTGTGTTACTACTGCACCCCCTTGGAAATGCTGATTCAGAGGGTGAAGGAGACAAAAAGCACCACCCTTCTGAAAGAGGCAACCTTTGCAATCACATCTCGAAGAAGTGACTCAGTCCTCAGAAGACACTTTTTGCTGATGGTTTGGAATGGCTGCAAAGCTGCATGGTTTCTCTGCTGTCATTTCTCTGTGCCCTGGCCAGTGCCTGCCATGAAACACAGCATAGCTGGAAACAGCCTTCCTTTGGCTGCATCCTTCTAAGGCTCCCAACAGCTTGTCTCCATGGAGAGCAAGCCAGGACAGTCCTTCCAACCTCTCCCCTCCTCCTTCAATAGGATGAGCAAAGGCTCCTGTGCTATGAGCCCTACAAGGTGACAAGAGTCAGGTGAGGTATGGGCTGAGCCCATCTGAGGGTGGAAAGAAGTGCAGTGAGGCACAGTGGGAAGCTTCAGCCTTGCTCTGAAGGAGTTTCACTTCAGTGTCGAGAACCTTCATTCACACAAAAGCCAAAGATGAGTTTGTGTTTGGCAGCATTGGGTTTAAATTAAATTAAAATGTCTCCCACCCAGCTCTGGTCTTTGTGGTACCATCCTCTGTTAAAGGCTTGTGCATTAAGCATATGGCTACCAGCACGAAGTATGTTTTGTCCTTGACATCTAGCCCTGAGTTCCATTATTAAGTTTTGAGCTCTTTACCATAGCAAAAACTGTTCCCTTGTTGCCAGTCCCAAGAACCTGCCTCTCTAGAGCTGCAGCAAGATGTTTTAGTTAGACTTAGCATGGCCTGTTGCAGCTTGTGCATGGGGACTGCCCTAAATCAATCACAAAAATGTCACCAGCAAAGAGATCAAACTTTAATATTGCTTTTTACAGCACATTCTCTTTTATCTGTTCAGAAGAGGATGCTGCTCAGTTCTCTTCAGTCTCATTTCCCAGCTTCTCAGGAGTTTATAAAACCCTGTTATGATTTCCTTTTTGTTGTTGCTGCCATTGCATTTTCCTCCACCTTCCCGCACCAAAAACCTCTGGGAAGGCAGCCATCAAACTCTTCCAGAGTTTGCTTTTTATAACTGCTCTACTTCCTTTTGTATTTTCTTCTGTGTGTGCATCTGTGTGCACACCACCTGTATCTTCATTAATATTTACTCCCTTTTAAGGAGAAAAGTGCTCCTCAATTTACTGGCATATTTACTTCATGTGCCTTGCTGCACACAGAGTCATAAAACATAAAACATTTTCTCCCTTGGAACAATGCAAACAATCTGACACCAAATTTCCCTTGCCACCCCTACTACGTCTTTCCTTACTCGCTTGGTGCACAAAACAATTTGCAGTTGCACAGATGCATAACACAATGATCCTTGAATATATTTTTTGGCTGTTGCACCCACCTTTCCTCTCCCTTCTTCACCCTGTAGCTTGACTACCATGAGCTCTGAAGAGCCGGCGAGCTCAGGGCTCCTTCTCTCGTCACTACAGCCGGCTTTGGGAGCTGGGAAGCGATGAGCAGAAGCATCGAGCCAGGGAGCAGACTGCACCATTCCTCTCTCTGTGGGGGAATGCAGCCCCTTCCCTCGAGATGCAAAGGGCAATGAGTAGGGAAAAAGCAGATTAGTTCCAAGGCACAACTCTTCCCCTAGCACTGCCCAAGGCACTGGAGCTAAACACTTCCACTAAATACAAGCACAAGCCTGGAGGCACAGTCTTGCTCTGTTTATGTGCTTTATGAAGCTTTTTTTTCCTACTGCAATCTTGGCTTCTTTCATAATGTTCTCAGTTGGTTTTATCTAAACCAATTTCTCCCCTTTTGCCACACTAATCATATTTGAATCAGTCTCTCCTACTGACTCCTCACATAGCTGTAACCATTCTCATATAGCAGGAACCAGGCACGCATTCATTTCATAACACTGCTTCCTTGGGGAGTATCCCATGGACACCTTTTGTCATCCTCCTGCACCACACTCCTCTCACCTCTTAGGTTACATTCAGCTGGAAAAGGCTACTGCTTGTTTAGTCCCAGTTCTTGTCTAGGAAGTCCAAATAGGACACCAGTTTAATCTGTAGTTGAGAAACAAGCAAAACAGGGCAAAAATTATAGCAAGGTAGGCAAATAACAAGGATAATTGTCCTCACTTTTTATAATAACACATTGAGACTAACTTTTCTTTACCTTGTAAGTAAACATGTGAGATGCATAAGCAAAGAAAATGCTAGGAATGGAAATACACTACTTTTGGAACCTAACAACTAGCTTGAGTCCCAAAAAGGTCAGTGGAGTGAAATCCCAATGCTCATTCTAAATATGTCATTGGTTG
The DNA here is from genome assembly GCA_013397375.1 of Toxostoma redivivum. Classification (NCBI taxonomy): domain Eukaryota; kingdom Metazoa; phylum Chordata; class Aves; order Passeriformes; family Mimidae; genus Toxostoma; species Toxostoma redivivum. The sequence continues at coordinate 683,964 of VXBI01002035.1, read as the reverse complement.
TATCACTGGGCCACATTTCATCCCATATAAGAAAGAAATTTAATATTACCAGCTGTTAAGATACCTGGCAGAACACACACTGCTCCTACCAAGGCTAACCCAGTTAAAAGGTTTTTAACTCATTTACCTGGAAGCACTGGGCAGAGGAGAGAAACTAAATCCTCTATCAGCACAGAAAAAGCAGGAAAACAGCTTCTGCCAGAAAAATATCCAATTTGTATCTTCACTGAATCCAACACATTAGAAATGTCTCCCTGCTCCCTAGCACCAACCTGGATGATCTAATTAGTTTAAAATCATTGGACCAAAGTTAATTAGAGAGAAAGAAAGAGGTGAGGGAACACACAGGCAGATAATATATTCTTCAATTTATATAGGAAGAGATGTAAAGCGAAATACAATGAAACCATTGTAAAATCTGGAAAACCCAAGTTCAGTAAGAGTCCCTGTTATGAAAATGCATGTTAGTAGCTTGCATGCTCATGACTGTGAGACACTCAGGTTCACTTTTCATGACATTACTGTAAGGGTTATAATTTCACTCCCAAACACAATAAAATCCTGAGAACAGAGACTAATTGACCGTGTGAAGAGCTGTAAGGTGAGAATTTCACCAGTGAAGCAATCCCCTGACATGAGGTAGCACTGACCATCCCTGGAGCATGGATGCAAGCAAACCCCATGCCATGGGATCAAGTGTCACTGCTTTGGTCAGAGAAGACTCAAGAAAAAGGCCAAAACTACTGATTTTAAAAGTATCAGGAAAGATTATTTTAAAATTTATTACCATTGCTACTAAGTGTCATTCTTTCAGGGCTAATATTCCTAATACCCTGAATTTGTGTAGCCTGTTTGAACAAATTAATTAACTAATCAGTTTTCAATCTGCTTGGCAATGCAGAATGCATCAGGATCATTGAATCCAACTCCTGGCCCTCTGCAGGACACCCAGATTCACACAATACGCCTGACAGTGTTGTCCAAATGCTTCTTGAACTCAGTCATATTTTTGAGATTTCTATTTATGTGAAAGGACTCTGAAGAACACACTTTATTTCTATCTAGCAAGAAAGGCTTAGTGAAAGCAGAGCGGCACCAACAGTGACCTCCCTTCATGGTGGTCACACAGTGCTCTCTGGCAAGCCATGAGAGGTGTAGGGACCACAACAGGGATGAGGCATGGCCTGGACAAGAACTGTCTAGCGGCAGAAGGCAAAAAACTGGATGTAAAGGTTTTGATACTGCATTAAAACAAAGGAACGCACACACACAAATAAAACAAAAGCACCCCAAACATTTCCCAAGGAACACAGACCTATTCTTCCCTGACTGCCCACACAGACATTTCTACAAATACAAGGGCACTGACATACAGTGTTGCATTTGTAATTTTCTCTCAGATAGTCCACCTTAAGGATTATTTGTCTCATACTGGATGAAACATTTATACTTCCAGATATGTCTTTTGATGCTTTCATCCTTCAGTTTGCTGGGTAGAAGATCAGAAGCCCACTTTCAACGGTACCTCACCATATCAAATACAGTAACATCACTGTATTACTTTTCAAAAAGGTACACGATTGGAAACTTGAGTCAATTCTCTTTTGATTACTTACAAAAGATAGCTTGCTTTAATATAAAAGCACTTTGAAGGATCCTCATTTTTCTGTAAACAGATGCGTATTTTTCTAATTGAGATTTTTAAATTCTTCTCTTCCAAAACTCTTCTTTCATCTGAAAATTATACCTAAAGCACACCTAAAAAGCATCAATCATGCCTGCCACCAGCCTGCAGGTCCATATTTAGCTGCTGCCCTGAGCTGCATGAAGTCATGCAGAGACAATACAGGGGAGGGGTGGGGGGGAAAGGCAGTGCAAGCATGAAATACCATCAACAAATTTTTCATTTCTAAGTTAAGCGAAACGGTTGAATGATGCACCAGAAGAGGTATTAATCTTGGGCATTCTGTAATCTTCTCTTTCCTCGGAGTAGTAGTAAAGCAAGGCGACATTTTTTCTTGGAAGGGAATGACAAGCTGAAATATTCCTTCAGGCACCACATTCCTCATTTCACTTTTTTATCAGACAGCAGGATTTATTTGGTTTAGCTGGGCCTAGACTTGTTATAGTGGCATCAATGATAGAAATGAGAGGTAGACAGTGGAAGAGAAATTACAAACCCCCTCTACATTATATCATAATTTGACTTAAAATGCATCCCCAACACCCTCCATGGGAGTTTAGGGTGGCAGATGTTGTGACCTTCAGCAGATAGATGCATCTCAGATAAATAAATGATAATGAAATAATCATTTACAAGAACTGCAAAAGTTCTAATGCACATAATGTTCTTGCACCCTACCAGATGCCTTCTTATGTTTAAAAGGACAACCAAAAGGAGATGGATTTAAGCAGGGATAAAGAAGTAGCAGAGCCCATAGCTTCCCCCTCACCCCTTCTTTGTTAATTTAAAGTAAAAATGCATTCCTGAAGAAACATCTATCTACTGAGAAAACAGTTCAATGAGGGTCAATGGCTGGATGGGATCACTAGATGGATTAAAATGAAAAATGAGGGACACATTTTATCATTATAAAACAGGTAATTAAGGAATCAATTCACGACATAAAATCAAACATGGAGGTCATTAAAAAAAAAACAAAAAACATAGATAAAACAGAAAATACAGGCTCAGTGAAGAAATCTGAGTGCATTTCTTTTTAACTGGATAAGAAGTCAAATTAAAAGATCAAAGTAGTTCATAAACCTTACCAGGTGATTCATGACAGCTTAAACAAAAAGAAGATAAAATGATTTAAGACATTCTTAAGGTAGGTCAGCATGGATCTATGGAAAAGAGGCCAGTCAGTCTTTGCTTTAGATCTAATCTGAGTTAAAATTTAACAACTGCACATCTGAAAAATTGTGCGGCTCCCAGAATTAGTAGTTGGCTCCAGGGGAAGCATGAAAAAAACAGTGAATAGCAGGAAGAAGGATTATTTCCCAATTAGAATATGGACCAGTAAAAAGGGAATAAAGGAGAAAAATGGAAGACAAATTGAAGTTCCACTATGCTGCCAAAAAGAAATAGGCTTGACTAATCTTTGCTAAGCAAAACCCTTAGAAGGAAAGATACAGAGAGGATATGATGGTGGAAGAGGAAGAAAATCCTCATTCAGTGAGCTTTCAAATCTCAAACTATTTATATATCATAAATTTTGATAAGCAATGTTATGACATTTCTGTACAGATTTGTCCTCCTTCTAGGCACAGAGTTATAGAATGGCTTCAAATATAAACACCATACTCATGGACTACTGATCTTTCTCTCCATAAGATCTGTAAATAAACTTTAGAGGCTGCACCGAATAATCCCAGGATTGCTTGTTCCCACACTGCCAAACTTCATCCAAGGGCTACCAACAGCCTGCTTTTTGAAGGAAACAATAGACCTTGCCCATGCCCTTCTCATGCCACCAGAAAATGATCATCCAAACATTGATGTCAGACTTCTTCCAAACTCTTTAGATCTGCCATGCAAGCCCCTAAATTACTTTCTGCCTAGAAATCAAACAGACAAACCCAGAGGATTAAACTCTACTTATATAAAGCAAATCAGTTGGAAGCCAAATGACTTTGAGTTTTATTATATAGCATAATGAAGCCCTTAATGTCAATACACAAACACCACCCACTACACAGAAACACATACAAGCTTGTGGATTTCCAGTCACTTTTTATATTTTTTTTATATTTTCAGCACAGTAAATATTTTCAGGAAGGATGATACTGACAGCACTAGTGCATCTGGATAAAAAAACGTAAGTTTATTCTTATAATTTTGCAAAAACATCATTTGTCAACTCATTGGAAAGCTTTCCTAGTGTTCTTACACTAGTTACCCTTTCCTGCTCAAAAATTACTGTTAAAATTCAGACATCATATAATAGACATTAATGCCTCAGTCTACAACTATTCTTCACTACTTTTCACTAAATTTGAACAAAGCAATATAATGACCATGAAAATAAATCAAGTATTGCATTGAGACAATGCAACATTCTTTAGCTGAGTCTCAAGCATTTTTATGCTTCATTTTTATCAAAAATACTCTTTCTTCAGATACGGCCTACATTATGTTTTACCCTGAATTCAGTCAAAAAACATTCCAAGCAAAGTACTATCATCTCATGCGAAATATTTTAAACTAAAAGAAAGAAAAATTGAATACAAATCCCAAATAAAAGAGAAGTTTCATGTCTAGAGACTGTCTATTGAATAAACCATTACACTGATCAAGAACAGCACAGACAAACCCACCAGGCTTAATTTTCATCTTTAACTCTGACATCAGAAAAAAACTACAGCAAGATTCCCAACCATCAAGATATGTGGCATCTTTGAGATTGAAAGCTGGCACATGAGCATTGAATGAAACATGGGTGCTTATTGCTAGGCATTAATTCTCAGCATATTTGGTAATTATGGGGATGAAGAATAACTTGCTCATTATCCAGTTCAGAGCAGCAGAGAGGAGAGAGACTACACCACACTCAAAACTTAGGCTGTTACTTCAGTTGGGAACTAAACTGTAACACCTTAGAGTTTGTGGAAAGAGAAACTTTTCTTGGCTTCTGTCCACCATCTTAAAAAATTGCATTAAAATCAAGCTCTTACAAAGAACGCTTTTTTACAAAATTAATTTCAGTTCTCCATTGTCTGTAGGAAAAAGAAATGAGAGAATGGGACTATGTGGTCAGAGAGACATTTAGCAAGCTAGCTTGGCGAAGTATTTCTCACAAGTTTGAGTTTTGCCTGGTTCTCAGGGTGATAAGGAGAAAGTTCCCAAGGTGATAACATGGTCAAAAACAGGTTGGAATCCGTGAAAAACAAGTTGGAAAAACAAGATTGAATTCACAACAAGGATGGACACCTGGTGTTTTTCCATGGGACACATCCTGGGAGATATTCTCCTGGATGTTTGTCCCAGTGGACCAATGAACTACAGTTCTGTTCTGTGCATCGGAACATGCTTTAAATATGAGCTCTCGGTTCAATAAAATCGGCTTCTTTTCCCAAAAGGAGTCCGTGTGCTTTGCTGCTCCTTTTGTCTTTTTTCCTTTTATTTAGGTTCAATACCACAGGACTACAGTGAGACCAGGGAAAAATGTCAGCCCATATAAAAATTCATATGTCTCTTCGTCAATGGCACAATGCATTCACAATCCAGAAGAAACTTTAATGGAAATTAATAAACTTACCTACTATATATACATCACTATTTTAATGATAAAAATATAAAAAAACCCCAGTGCTGTCAACTGTTTAATAAAGGTTTTGGTTACATTTCTATACTGTCATTTAACTCATGGCAAGACTACTTCAAGAAGTTCAGGCCTTTCAAACACCTACAATTAAAAGAATATCAAAGTATTTTTCTCTAGGAAGCTTTCACTTCACATACTTGTTTGCTGTCTTGTATGATATTCTTGCCTTGTATCGAAAAGATCTAATTTATTTTTGAGACAGCTTAACCTTTTCCTGGTTCTAATGTAGGTTCTAGCAAAGGCAACAACTTTCTAATTTCTGGAGTTATGAAACCTTCTTTAATGGGTGTTCTAGATCATCTCCAGGTGTATCAGCACTGAGGAATGCAATTATGCCAAACTAATGCAATGTCATACACTCTTTCCTTATTAAAGAAATGCTATCTAAAATCCCCTTGTAATACACAGAAATCTCAGCTTCTTTTTCACTTGAGGTGCAGAACGTGGAATATATCGGCAATAATACAGGGTTTTAAAGAGGACAGCAACTAAAGAAAAAAACATAATATAGAAAATACAGTTCTGGGCTGCAAAGACACTGTTTTTTATAAAAAAATAAACCAACAGTAATTATCAAAATTGTATGATGAAAAGACAAGTCTTCATCGTTTAATATAACTATCTGAATAATTCAACACATCTTAAAACACCATAAAGTTGTTTTAATTTTTTTTAATAAAGAGCCAGAAAGCATCAGAAATTTTTACAGTATAGATTCCCACATGCTTGTAATACACTAGCTTTGACTATAAATTCCTCAGACAATAACTGGTTATTCTATTACAAAGATGTTTCAGGCAACCAGGAAAACATTACTGCTCTTTTTCTTTTCCTTTGATGCAACCTATTCTACAGCAATAACTTTAGTTTAATCTTATTTGAAGCTTGAAGCCTGTGTGAAAAATGGTAAGCTGGTGCAGAGGCTCAGAAATCTGTAATGCTTCAGCCCTGGAAGAGCAGCCAAGGTGAAACACCCCTCAGGTCATGATGAGAAGTGTCTCCCTCCCATAGGCCTTTGCAGGCACATGTTAATCCCTTGAGTTCTATTGGTTATTACACCTGATGTCACTCCTGTTCACCCCAGTTCAGCCGCTGTTTACCATGTATGTACCTCCCCTGGAATGTTCTTCCCTCTCCTGATCCCTTCGGTCCTGGTTTGCCACAGTGCTCCACCCCTGTTACCCCACTGCTTCTCCCAGTTGGCTGCCCCTCCTCTGCACCACTTTCACTTGTTCCCATTGGCCCTTGACCCTCAGATCCACCCCTCTTATCCCATATTTAATCCTGTGCCCTCAACGCCATCTCATCTTTGTCCCTGGGCCCTCTTCAAGGCAATAAACAGTTCTTGGAGCTCCATACAAAGACCCATTCTTCACCTTCTTTTGTCAGCCAGTTTTAGCAAGCGTGCTCCAGGCTTTGAGAGTGCTGGTCACTCACAGAGACCTTCTGAAGCACACTGCTTCAGGCTGGCTATTCATGTGTTATATTTTTCTAAGTTGTGGTAATGTGGTTGTTTAAAAAAAATTTTTGGATGAAGTATGTTGCATTTACAATACAACCATCAGCATGCAGGTACACATTCAGCCTACTGATTTGGCATTGAGCTATTAAAAGTATTCTCTTACATATTAATAAATTCTTTGGGAAACTAGCCTTAAAAAGAAAGAGCCTTAAAACTGTAATCTCTTGAGGTTTCCTCTACTCTCAATGGACAGACTGAATTTTCTTCCAGGAACAAGCCAGCAGAGGAAGTTGGAACATGTTTTGTTGGTTTTTTTTGTTTTTTTTTTACAGAGGAGCTACCACATTCTGTCCACCCATATAGAGAGACTCTACAAAGACCAGACTCCTAAAATTTATCATGGGTATGTGAGTCTTTGTTTTGTTTCACATTAGCAACTTGTAGTTTCACGTGAACCTTGTAGTTCAAATATTAAAGTTAGTGCTATTTCATACCAAAGCAAACAGGAATCAAAACCACTGCTCGGAGTTTTCAAAGACAAAGTGCTCTTAAACCTTTGCTCAGAGAGAAGAATAAAGTATATTCATGAAGAGAAGCTCACCTGTGAGATGAACTGAGGCTGCACAGCGCTGTTTTTTGTGGTCTGAAATTAAAGAGCAGAAGATTCTGCAGGTCTCATCTGAAAATATATTCAGTTTTGACTGAATACAAGAATGTAGGAGGGAAGAATACATCAGCAGCTGCAATTAGTATTACCTTCTCAGAATGATCCAAGAAGGCTTTTTCTCTAGGCCAAATAAAGTCATGTCTTGTCAATGTCATAAAAAAACAGTCCTCCATATTATTTTCAATATAGAGGCAGAAATAGGATTACACTGAAAGTTGAAGTAACAAAAGAAAAGAACATCCTCCAGGAATACTTTCCTTGCAATAAAGCAATTATGCAAGATGAGCACATTATCTAAGATCCTTATCTGGTTAAGAAAAAAAACAGTTAAAATTCAAAGAAGTTCTTGAGTCATTAGGCACTTTTGAAGGATCATGTGCATTGAGCTTTTAGCTAAATGAATTATTAGTGTTTTTCACAGATAATGTGAATCCATTTTTAAGCAATTAGTCTGCAAGCATTATCAACTCCCTATATGCTGATAGTTACCTGTGTACTCTGCAAAATTGTTAAATATCTAGCAGAGGTTATACAAATCTCGTTTACGCTTCAAAAGGATGTCATTGTGAGAATGAAAGCCTTAACATTTACACTCGAACTGACATGTTTTGAAAAGGAAAGCCAAAGGAGTTGAATGGGACAAGAACCTTTTGACATAAACATTTTTCAAACCTCTGGAAGATTTCAGGCATTGACTCTGATCCACACTTGAATAGTCTTTCTTGTCAACTACTGCCACCCCAGCACCTCGGGGGAAAAGGATAATTCACCAAATGCATACTGCTTTCTTACAGCCCATTTCTTGGAAAACAGGAATGAATGTGCTCCCAAACCACAAGACAGAGTGCTCACAGATGCTGGATGCTTCACAAGTTTCAGCTATGTCACTCAGCTGAAGCAATTCTATCTTCAACTGTAGTAGCTTTGCTGGGCTTGAAAAAAACGTTTCATGTGGTTTAATTAGCTCAGGGAATTAATCTGCAACACAGAGATGGACGCTCTCCACAGAGGTTGAGACGCAAAACTAACACTGATGTTCTGTGATTACCATAAAGTATAAATACAGCATCATTACAGCAAAAGCTCTGTCAGAGAAAAAAACTCCTAAAACCCTCCTAGAGGTACAGCATCTCTATCATCTGCAGGGAGTACTGGGAGAGGGCAACAAGCAATAGCCTTCATAGGCTACAATACTTGAGAATCCTCTACTCAAGTAATGTATGATAGAAATGACAGAACTAATTCAAAGAGCTGGCAGCAGAGGCCATAAAATCCAGACAGCTTTTTGTACAATCACATAATAATAAAAATAATGGAGAAATAGCAAGTGCATTTGTCTAGCACTAAGATATAATGTGCAAATATTCAGAAGAGAAGAGGCTGTTTAAAGCTCATATACAGTGAGAGACTAACATTTATTTTCCTGACATGTGCATCACCTAATTTCTACTTGGAACTATCCATTTAGTCTTTAAACTGGACAATCATATTAGTATTCAATACTACCTATGCACAGTAAGCAATCAGTAAAACCTCACTGACTCTTAGCATTTTCCTTGTCTTTTGCAGATATAGCCATCTCTATGAAAACACCTGTTAAGCAGTACCATAAAATGAAATCTCCAGTAATATCATCAGACAGTTCTTGCAGGTTCTACATTTTCCCCCATGAATATTGACATGCTGATATCAACACCTTGCTTCTCATTCTTGCACAGACAGAAAAGAAAATATATGGTAGCCTGCATCTGACTGCTATCCTTACTAAAAACTTGTACCAGAAATTTCTATTTACTCATGTTGCAACTGAAAAAAAAAAACCACCTGTTAAGGAACCTCCAGCTGAAAGCTGCTACATTCCTCTCACACAGCACAACCAACTTTCTTCCAGCAATCGAAAAAGAAGCAGGGCACTCACTGCAGCTTAAAAGCTGACTGAAAAAACAACGACCATGTACAGAGCACCTCAGGATGGTTTCTCAGGCTCTGCTGCACAGCTTTCTTTTTTCCCATCTGAAATGAAATTGGAGATTTACTCACCTGTCTCAATCAGGCTAATCTTATATATTGGTACTCAAATTAAAACCTCAGTGGGAAATTTCGTGCTGCCAGGAAAAGATGGCTCCTTAGCTTCTACTGAAATAATTTTGCAGAAAAATTAACTTTGTAAAAATGGCAATAATTTTATTCTTTGCACTTTCTTTATTCATTTACTCAATGCATTTTCTACTGTAGCCAGTCCCAGCAAAACCTCCAGTCAATAAACAATATGAAGCAACGTATGATCAATAATTTGGTGCCTACCTCTCAAAGAATCCTCCAAAAAGCCAAACTTCTCATAGGGGAAATAATTGTAATATGCATGACTAGTAAATCTGTATTTATATTCTATTTGTAAAATTGATTTATATGAATGTGAGAAAATAAAACCCACACACTAGAATTTTTACTCAATTTCATCTTGTTGTATTTCAAGCTTTGACAATAATACATTTTCATCACATTCTGGGGCACTAGTTATTTTCCTGTAAAGGAATGTAAATCATACAAAGATTATTTGGTAAAAATTCTACTTTTAACATCAATTTTGAAAATGTTCATGTTTTTAAAGAAGTAATTACAAATGTAGCAATATTTTGCCATTACTTCATACTAATTCAGTTAATCACAGTTTGGCTTAATAACCTCCTTAGCTTTCAGTCATCTTTTATTCCTAATGACATGTCAGCTTTGAAGTTTCCTTACCTTACCTTAGAACTAAGGTTGAAAAATGAAGTGGCTAAATTATAATTATTTATTTGCCCTTTATACTTCACTTTGAAGATCCCAAAACAACTGAGCAACCTCAAAATGTTCAACCTCACAAAACACCTGCTAATGCAAATTTGTCTGCACCTGCTTCATAGGTGGGAAGATTGCAGCATGGAGAGATTAGGTGCAAGATACCCCAAATTTTTCTGTGCCAGTCAGGAGCAGCATCTTGTGACAACTCCCCACCTCTCCATTTCCAGAAGACAAAATAATCCTGTGTATCACACCAAGGCATCTTAATCTGCATTTTCTCCTGAGGGCCTTACTTAAGCTAAGCGAAACCCAAGTAATTCTCCAACTTCCCTCTGTGGCCTAAGACCACAAATCTGGCAAGGATCAGGAGAGAAAGAAAAAGGGGGATAAAATTTACTTTGGAAGCTTTCCAAGTTTGTGGGCTGTAGTCTCAGCACTGCACACAATGTGGAGCTACTAGAGATGTGATGCCCTGTGGGTAAGAGCAGAGCTACTCAAGGGCTGTCCCAAGCCCTACTCAAAGGCTATCCCAAGCCCATGTCTAGCTCCTGGAATGGCATCCATGGGCAACATATCCATAGGTCAGGGGTGAAGAGTCTGCATCCTTGGAGATACTCAAACCCAACTGGACACAGTCCTGGGCCACCCACTCTAGGTGGCCCTGTCTTAGAAAAGGATTAGACAAGGTGACCTCCAGAAGTCTCTTCCAGACTCAATCATTCCTGTGATTCTGAAGTTCAATCCTATGAATTATAAATAACAGGTATTTGGTACATATTTAGAATAGACATATTTGGTACAAAAGTAGTATAAAACAAATTTGTGCCCTTGTGTGTAGGAAACTACTCTATGCTACAATTGCGATTCAGAGACTCCCAGAAAGTGCACTGAAGACAGAGGCAGAAGAGGAATTATCACAAAACAGGACAAGAGCGAAGATGCATCTCCTGAGAGCCCCTCAAAAGGAAGGAAGCCTTGACAAGAGGAAGCAAGGTTGCAAACCTCTTACACTAGCAGTATAATTCAGTTTTTGGAGGTACCACACTACTGAGATTCCCACTTGACTCCAACAGCTTCCAAGCTTTAAAGAGGCTCCACTCTCCAAGGCAGCATTCAAGAAGCCCATGGCTGAGGAAGCTCTTTAGTTTAACCAATGTTGAGAAGCATCTCAAGAGAACCTCTACTAAGAAAGTCAGGAGACCAGTGACAGTATTTTCTAAGTGCATGAGAGTTTCTAATTTTTTCACAATTGTCTGTATTTTGTCATGTTAGGAAAAAAAAAAAAGGCTGAAAGAGTGAAAATATTCTACAAGCAAACACGGTAATAGCACAGCACACATCTCCTGCAGAAATAATGCAGCCAAGTAACTTGGTGTTAGCAGAAAGCCTTTCTTAAATCAGGAGTTGAGGCAGTTTCCAATAAAGTACAAGAATCGTTTCCAGCCCAGGTATTATCTAATGTCATTCAGCATGTATCATCTAATAAGTTTCTCACAGGAGGTACAGTTGAGAGGGGCCACACAACTTGTAAAAATTCATGTTGTAATTTTGTAAAAACATAAACATCTGAAACAACAGTGAAGGACTAAGCAAGTGAAAGAAACTTTATAGTAATGGCTTTGTGAAACCAGCAAATTTATGCCCTTCGCATTAGTCATACACTTCACATACCTCTGAACTGCAGGACTTTAAACTGCCATCAGCAGTGGAACATGAATGGCACAAGGCCACAAACCATCCCCTAGCACATTCTAGTCCTTGCTATCTCTTTTATTTGCAATCTTTGGCTTCTGGCCCTATGTGTGCATGTGTATTTCATGGTCCATGCCTCAAAGCCTGCAAATGGAGCAAACTTCTGTCAGACACAGCTCTTCCTGCTGCTTCCCTGGACCACCTCAACTGGCAGAGTCCTAACAGCATCTCCTCAAAGGCAATGGGAGAAAAGCACTCCTAAAATAACTCCCCACAGGGACCTACTGGTAAAGTAACTCCTCTGCTACCAACTGTAATACTCATTGAAATTAATTTGAATCCAAAGACTAACTAACTAAATAATCCCACCTATACTTTATTTATCTGACATAACATTAAATACCTAGGTTTTCCTACATCTGTAGGTAACAATATAGTGTTCATGAGAAGTTACAATATTTATCTGTTTTCAAATGACAAGAACCTAAAGCATTTTCTTTCATTTAACTCTTCGTTTGGTCTTTTCACTTTTTTCAGGTTTCAGTGCTCCCCTGGGAAACATTTTCACAGCTGAAAGTATGCTGTGTCATCTGTTATTCCACATTTCAAAATCTTAGACTCTAGTGTAGGAGCACACATTAATCATTTATACTGTATAAATACATGAAAAATTAATAGCCCAGCTAGGATTCCAAGACATCCATTTAATGAGCTGGGACTCAAACCTTTGAGCATCATATCATTACCCTGACCCATGTATAAAATAATTTTCAGAAAGCTTCATCAAATGAGACCTATTACTACAAATTCAGCACATGAGACCTCTGAATTAAGCATTCAAAAACCAAATTAAGCATTTACTTTCTGGAAGAGGGGGGAAATAACCTCTCTTATTAATTACAAACCTGTTGCAGAATATTGAAAGTTCAACCTTAGGTCCCGAAAGAGAAAAATGAAAAAAAAAAAGGCTTAAGATATTTAGTAAACTTGCTCTAAGTTTTAGTTAATTTAAAAATAAAACCCAGTTACTATAAAGGGGAGAATGCTTGGCAATTTTCAAAATAATTTGGATACACTTTGAGAACATCAATTAAAGCCATGCTTACTGCTTTGGAAAAACAATTAATGTGACAAATCCCAATATCACAAGCACAAAAAATGAAGAAATAATAAAAAGCAAGCATCGAGTGTAATTACTTTGTTCCAGCACTTTGAATTGTGATCTGCCTTCACAGTCAGAAGTATATATAATTGTATTTACACAGGCTAAATAGGGCAATACAACCATGCCTATTTCCATGACAACTGCAATTGTGGCATCTGCTTTAGCTTGACCAGAAAGTCTGTGCCAATGCCAACTGTACCTGAATGCACTTTGAAGCACCTACAGGAAGGCCACAAAGTAGTTCCTTCTTAGAATCGGTAATTTTCCTTCTTGTGAGTGGTAATTTAGAAGCTTTTTTTTTTTTAATGCTATATCACATCCCATGAGGAAAAATGGAAAAGCTCAAAATGAACAACAAAAGCAGCCAAACTGATTGCCTTTGAAAAGGAGAGGACAGACAGGCAAGAAGAAACTGGTGGAGGATGCAGCATCATCAAGCCACTAGGCAAAACAACCGTTATAACATAAAAACCTTTGCCATAAAGCAGTAATTTCTAGAGAAACAATTAACATATTTTCAGAAAAAAACTAAGTTATAAGATGTAGAATTCAAATATATCAATAATCAGATGAACCGTAATTCTCACTCTTGAAATGTTTTTAAAATTAATTTCCTTATTACTTACGGAATAATGAACCATTTGCATCTATATTGTGCAAGAACACCTGATGATCAGGAACAAGCTCTTCTGTGACCTGCAAATGTTTTACAATTATGGGCTATGTTTCTATATTTCCTTAAGCCAGAATGATAGTTCTAATTTATTCAAAATTCATTTGTATTTTCCTCAGAGCAATTCACAATTCACATAGCTACCAAAAGAAAAAGAAATGTGAACCAGCTGCTGGCAGTCTTTTAACTAAAAAACACAGTGTAAGCTTTTACACAGTTCAAAGGAAATGTGTCCGTCCATAAGCCAAACAAAATTCTGCATCCTAGTAAAATCAAAACTATAGAATGAAGATGTCACCATGACCTTAATCAGATTGCAAAGATTTGATTCCCTGTTTTGAAATGCTTCATGTTACGGGAAAGGTAAAATTTCTCAGGTTAAATCTCAGTTTAAAGCAGTCTGGTTTTGTGAGAGCACTTGCATATGCAAACCTATGTATTTCACTAGTAACTGCCTGCACATTTAGCCCCCTGCCCAAAAATGTACTGCTGGTCAGCTGTGACCTGCCAAACCACAGAGTCTGTCCTGTCCTCCTTGCCTTAAAAAGTTTCAGTCTCGTCATGGGTCAGATCCCAGCATTGCTCAGTTCAGGGGATATTTAAAACTCAGTGGGGCAAAGACATTACCTGCAAAGAGTCAGAATGAGGACACAGACTGATGGCAGTGTAAACAATGAAACCCTAATTCAGTCCAAAGCTTGCAGTAAACTGTCCTCAGCAAAGCAGGGTTAACTCTGGGTCTCAATTAAGGAATTCCCTAAACTCATACTTTTCCCACCACCCTGACTCTTTCTATATAAAAACCTTCAGCTCTGCAAGATAAAACACAACTGTTTCAAGGATACAAATTTTAAAAATACCAAAGTCCAGGATCCTTCTGTCAAATCAAGACAGAAGTACCATAATTCATTAAGCATGTGCACTAAGTGAGAAAATTATGCTTCATATGCTAGAGGCACATAATTTTGGGATAAAATTATCAGGTATCACTGACACACAAGAATGTTTCCTTTTAGACTATGAACCAAAACAAGTATCAAAACAAAACAGTTATAAAGAAGTGGCTCCTGCAACATAGCAGCATAAAAATTTGATACAAAAAGAGCTGAGGAAGCCTGTCTCATGGCAGTGGAAGAATATTATTAACAACAGTAATAATGACAAAAGATCCATGATAACGTTATAAAAGTCCTGAGAATTACAATGACGGCATCTGGAGTTTGTTTTCTCTTGTCAACAAATTCTTTGTTCTGAATCATGACAAACTTACCTAAATAACTTGCTTACTGTCACATCTCTAGACACTGAGAAATATATAAAAGGGGGGAAATTATGCAGAAAGATTGGCAGGAGCAAGTGAGCACAAAGCTGTACTTAAAACTTAACAATGTACTTAACAATGAAAGAAGTGAAAATGTAGCCTGTGACGTGGTTCATATGGACAAAGAGAGCACTCTATGTAAAACCAATGAAACAAAAGCATTCTAAATTTACAACTGGTACCACCTGAGAATCAAATGAACTGCCCTAGCATGCAATTATCCCTTGTAATAATGTCTAATGATTTTGCTATATATCATATGCTGGGGCTAACCATTACATAACAATTTAAAGTCTATCAAATTACATCAGTGTAAATATTGAGCAGCCACAGGTCTCAGCATAATTAACTTCTACAAATTCACTCCTACAAATTCACTCAGTTCAATTAATTCCTCATGTACTTATCTGTACTGCTAGCTTGAATCTATTGAATGTTGCAGAACCTCCTATCTTTGAGGCTTGGACCTGATACCTAGAGATGTTGTATTTTTTTTAGTAAAAACAAACTTTTTTTTTTTTAAAGCAGGGAGGGAGGAGTTTCTCAAACACACCAAAGCCCCCAAATCCTGAGCTTTTCTTGCCACATCTTCAGAAAAGGCCCAACATGAAACCGCTGTCATCCTCCGGCTACCCAGACACTGCTTCATTTCATTGCCCAGTAATCACATATAACTCTGACTTCTTTGGTAAATATGTGACTGTAAATCCAGCAACCAGAGTTTTAATCTCTGGCACCAAATGGGTTGGAGCTGAACTACCCTTTGGAGAGCCACAATCAAATTCTAACCCTGAAGTTAAACATCACCAGATACACCCAGGCCGGTAAAAAATAAAAGTTCTCCATCTCATGAGGAAAATATGACAAAAGGCTGTGGAGCAACTGGTCTTTTTAAAGGACATAAACTGCAGAACTGCAGAACTCACCCAGGCCAAATGTCCATGCTGTTTAAAGCCAGGCCCCCATGAATCTTGCATAAAGAATCCTCTTATCCCAGAGAGTAATTCAGGTTTTAAGGAATATATGGATGTCTCTAGTTCAACCTGCTGGCCAAGGTAAGGTCAAACCAGGTTTCCCCTCAGGGCTTTATTGCATTTAGTCTTGAACACATTAAAGGATGGAAACTGCACAGCCTCTGGGCAACCTCCTTCGCTGATTAATTATCTTTATGATAAAGCTTTCTTTCCTCATATCCAGTCTGAACCTCCTCTTTTTCAATTTATTACTGTAATCTGTCATTCTTCAGGTAAATGCCTCTATAAAAGGCTCAGTTCTGCCTTCTTCATAATTTGCTGGCAGGCTGCTGGTTGGTCCTCCTGAACTGAGCAGTATATCTATTCTTATAGCTAATGTGTTGACAAAATAATTTAATCTTGTATAAATCTAACATTTATTCAGCATTTGTTACTGTACAAAATTTAGGCTTTCTCTTGGTTTTGATAATAAAATTTTTCTGACTTCTACAGTTGAGTATATTATTGCCATTATTTCCTGTAATGGAACCAGAGTGTTTTTATATTCATTCATTTCCTCAATAAATGAGGAAAATAGTAAAATGAAAGCAAGACCGTTTATATATATTTGTAATACCAATGCAACAACCATAACAGGCATTAAAGACAGAAACAGGACCAAATCCATCCTTTCCTTATCTATTCAAAGGCAGTGTGTCAGTAGCACACAAATCATACTGCAGTCTGTACTGTCAAAACCAAGAAATTACAGCATTTCTCTCAAGCTGATGGGTAAGTTCATGTCATCTGAGATCCTTTCATAGCTTCTTCCATCTCTTCAACACAAAACAGAGGAAACCAACATCAGATAACCAAAGAAAAGGAAAGCCAAGTATCAATTCAGTAAAGCCGCTGTGACATCTGCTTGAAAGAATGCACTGTGGAGATAAAAACTGTTAAACTCCATTATAGTTCCAGAAGTTCAATGCAGGATCTTAGAGTGATCAGTTATCTGTCTTCCCAGAAAGAACCTAATTATCCTACTTTATGGCAACTAATGGTTCATGTTTTGAGGAAGACAAGCATGGGAGCCACAGTATAGAAAACTCTTGAGTAAATCTTAGCTTACTACGTCTCTTCTCTCTGTCTTGCAATGTACAAGAGACCGTTCTCTTTTCGGGGAAAGAAAAAAGAGGGGTGAGGGAGGAAAAGCAGGACGACTATAATTCCTATTAAGAATTTACACAATACTCAGAGAAATGGCCAAGAAAGAGAAAAGACTGGAGCTCAACTAAACCAGACAGGTACAATGCTGGTTGGATGTTTAGGCTGAGTGAGCTGTAGCCCACCCAGAGACCAGCACCAAGTGGAGGGAGAACTGCAGGGGTCAGTCCTGGGACCTGTAACATCCCTATCAATGACCTGGAGGACCTAATGGAGTGCACTGTGCCTTGGTAGCAAAGGCATCCTGCAGCTGCTGGGAGATACAAACAGGGGCACAGCTCAGAAAACAAGATAAAGGATTGTCCCCCTCTGCATAGCACACATCAGACCACATTCCAGCAGGTGACAGAAACTGTTTCCCAGTGATGATAGTGAGGCAGCTGAGCAATTAACCCAAGAGGCTGTGCCATGTCTATTCCTGGATTTTCCAACTTCCAACTAGTCCAAGCCCTGAGAAGCCTGGTCCAGAGCCAGTGCGGCTTTGGGAGGAGATAGGCCCACATCCCATTCCATCAGGGAGGGCCATAAGGGAGATGAGAGAAATCAAGAAGCTGTGCTGGCCAAACCATCACTGCTTGGACAGGGCAACATGAATGATGTGTCAGCAGCAGCAAGCTCCTGCCTCTCTCCTGGTTTTGGGAGGACACCCAAAGGTGCTAGGAGAAAACTTCTCATGTGTCAGATGCCAAGAGAGGCATGTGAGGAGAGGAAGTACTGAACAGTGAATGGAAAGGCTTTAAGTGACAAGATGTATATTTTCTATATACTCTACAAGCCCTGGAAGGAAAAAAATACATACAAAACCAAAATAAAGACTCATTAACAAGTATTTTAAGCCAGAAAAGAATAAACCAGTAAGACTCAAAATATGAGTGTATTTTACAGAGAAATGCTTAGAAGAGATTAAAATGTTCACCTATGGAAAAGGAAATGAAGACACAGAATAGAAAAATGCTTGAGTTGAGCCCCTCAAGTGCACTTTAGAGAACATTGAACAGGTAAGTATGATTTTAATACCCAGGAGCTACTGGAAATAATCACTTTTTTTGAATGAAGCCAAATTATTAAGGTCTGTCAAATTTGTTTTATTAGGCATTATGTAATTAACATAATGATAACTCCATAATTTATATTAGTATAATGAACTCTGCAGTTTGGTATATGTAGTCTCACACGCATTCATCAAGTTGACATTTTGATTGGTGAAAATTAAATTTTACTTCCTTTGGGAAGTGACAATATTTTAGCTAGATTTTTCTCATTGATTTTCTGCAAATATATAGTAGCAGTTTGGTGCTGCTTATATATAAAAAGCCTACTCTTCTTTACACAGTAGAACAATTAATTAGAGGGTTGTTGACATTTTCTACAGAGAGAAACATGGAAGTATTTAAAAGAAATATAGAAAACTAAAAATATACCATGTTGAACAAATAAAGAAAAGAATAGACTCATCTATTTTTAATTGCATTGTTCCTATTACATAAGCCTGGAAATAGTTTTCATTTTCACAAGGCTTCTAGATAAAATGTTGAGTTATTTTGGAAAATCCTCATTTATATGATAACGAGTTTTTCTGTTTACCAAAAAATTAAAACATCAAAACTTTTAACAATTCTGTCTAAAAATTACCATTGTAATCTGTACTAAACTTTAATTGGGCATGTGTAGGTGTGTGCATACAAGAAGTTAATTTTTAGGAGAAAAATAACCAGTTCTTTACCAAAAGATAGTGATCTCCAGATTGGTTTCACTTCGGAACTCACTATAAAAAATAAAGCCAAATTAACCACTGAACTATTGTCTCACTCCCTTAGCACTGATTGGGTTCAATGGAAACAAAAAAAAAAAAGCAGTTTCAATTCCTGGTTTATATCACAATGTGCTTCAAGCACAGGTACCTTGCAGGTCTAAGGGTACAAAGCTCTGTTGTAAATTTTGGATGAGAAAGCAAAGGATGAAGTAACTAAAAATACAAGGTCAAGCCAGAAGAAATTCAGATATTTTGGCCATTTAAACCAAGCTTTTCATACAGTCATAGAATAACAGAATGCTCTGGCTTGGAAGGGAACCTAAAGAACACCTAGTTCCAATCCCACTGCCATGGGCAGGGACACCTTCCACTAGACCAGATTGTTCAAAGCCCCATCCAACCCGGCCTTGGACACTTTGAGGAGTAGGGAGTCCCCAAGTTCTCTGAGCAACCTGTTCAGTGCCTTACCATGCTCACTGTAAAGAATTCCTTCCTTTTATCTCCTCTAAATCTGTCCATCTTCAGCTAAAAGCCATTCCCCCTTGTCCTGTCACTACATGCCCATGGAAAAAGTCCCTCTCCAGCTCTCTTGTAGCTACCTTCAGGAACTGGAAGGCTGCTGCCAACCTAGTGCCTTGTCTTCCCCAGCCTGAACAACCCCAACCCTCTCAAACTGTTCTCATAAGAGAGGTGCTCCAGCCCTCTGATCATCTTTGTTGTCCTCCTCTGGACTTGCTCCAACAGATCCATGTCTTTCCTGTGCTGAGGATGCCAGAGCTGGACACAGAGCTCCAGGTGAGGTCTCATGAGAGCTGAGTAGAGAGGCAGAATCACTTCCCTCAACCTGCTGGCTACAGTTTTTAAACAGTTGACTGAAGTCTTAAATGATGTACACAAGCTAACACATCTGGGGATGGTGAACTGAAGTCTGACACACAGGACAGCATTGGAAAAAGGCCTTCTGTGGGCAGGAGCTCCACATGATGAGCTCACAAGTATGACTGCAAGGCCCAGGTGTACCCATAGGGAAGAGTGACCCACAGTTAGAGAGGGAAGAGCTGAGGTCAGTGCTGAAATGTGGGGTCTAGCTTGAGTCTCCATAGTCTAAGAGATGCAGCAGAGAGCCATAAACTGTATCCAGAGCAAAGAGAGAAGCAGCTGCCTGTGAGACTTGGACACTGTGACTGGATTCACAAACAAACAGCAGATGCATGTGACTCAAATGCAAACAGAAGGTCTGGAAAAGGCACTTCAATCTCACAGCGCAAGAAAACAACAAGAGACAAAAGTTGACACTGAAGTCAGATAAATTCATATAAAAGGAGAGAAGGTGTTCACATTCATCTATAATACAAGAGTAAAGGCAGTACAAGAGCCATGGCATCTCTCAAGAATGCAAAGAACAAATATGCTTCTGAAAGAGGCATGTCTCAGTTACACGTTCAGGGACACTGTCAGGGAACAGCCTATTTAAACAGCCCGCAGCAAGCAGATAAAAGTACAAGGTCTAGAGGTCCCTTTGGGCTTCCTGAGATGAAATATGGGCTTCAGGGAATGAAGTAAGAGTGCTCAACATGCTTCATTCCAAAACGGGGGTAATTATGCCTGCTGTGCAGAGGCACATGTCATTGCAATCAGAGTGCTGGGACACCAAGGCTACCCAGGTACAACAGACTGCACAGTGGCATGAGCACGCTCAGCACGCCTGGGACTTCTCATGTTCTGCCACACCAGTGCAGGCAAGCTCCCTCAGCCAAGCCTACCCAGAAGTATATTTCTTGGGACATACCACCTGCCCCTCTGCAACGCTGGGTTTTTTTTGTTGTTATTATTTTGAAAATTACTAGTTAGCCAGTTTTCAGTTCATTGTGCTCCAAACTGTTAATGGAATTATTTCAAATTGTGGTAGTTCAAAGTAAAGGTTTTACAGAGAGAATTTAATAAATGGAGTCAGTTTAGTACTTACCAATGTAATTATTTTTAAGGTGCAGAAAGGTAAAATACACAAAAATGGTAACTTTTTTGTATTCCCACTATTAAAAATCAGGTTTCACAGAACAGTCTAAACAGCCTCAAAATTTCCCCAGCCAAATTTAAAAAGAATTGACTATTTTATCACTGTATTACTTAAGTGACTTTGAAATAACCAATCTGTTATCCACACAGTGCATTACTATCACATGGTGTTATTATCTTACTGACAATATGGAACAATTTTCTCAAACAGTTAAATACCTGAATACCTCATCCTCAGGCTGTTTATTATACAAATTTGAATATTTATTGCAAGCAGCAAGTCCCGTCAGGCTGTTATTCCTACCTTAGCTATTGCAGATTACCATGGTGCTCCTGTCTAATTTTCTGTGCTTATTTTCTTCCACAGTTTAGAGACATGAAGAGAAAAATTATTTTCACTTAAAATATTTTAATTTCCTAAAAGTGATCATATTTCACCATCAGATAACTCATGCATTAGCTCGCAGCAGTACAGACTACTAAATTATCTTTGCTGAGCTGCTGCAATCTGGAGCAATGGCATAGTATGGCAACATTTCAAAGTTCCAGTCCCACTGATGGACCTCACCAGAGTAAATTCAAAGCCAAACGCTGCATATTACCACGTGGATCGACACATCACACAGTAACTTCACAGAAGTCTCCCCACCTAGGCTAGGCTTCTGCATTATGTTGAGTTTCCCACTCATAGACTCCAGAGTTTTCCCTAGCTCCTTCCACAGCTGGCTCCAGCTTCTTTAGCTCTTCACAGAAAGAGGCTCTCTTGTTCAACAATAAAACATCATAAAATCTGCTTTTTGAGGGGCAAAGATTTCTCCTAAAAACTTAATTTCACAGCCATGTCCCTGCCAACTAATCTCTCCACACACGTTTGCATTAAAGCCCTTTAGACAGACTGCACATGTACTTCATACTGGAGAGAATCAGATACATACAGGAGCACTTACAAAAGCCAAAACAACAGATCGTTCACACAGTCTGGCCTTCCCTCTTTTCAAATGAGTCATGTTTAAATGGGATTGACTTACATCTAGACTGAGGATTAACTCACACAGCTGCAGCAGTTCCCCAGCACTCTCCACTCCATATTTAACCCCACAACTCCATACGTCCCTTCAATCCCAAACAAAAAAACCCCAACATTACTTTTCAATTTATCAGTCACTTTCTAGAAAAAAATGAGCAAATCAAGGGTCTAAACAACCAAAATTAATTAAAGAAAAAACAAACTCCAATATGCAAGCAGCACACAACCTGCATATAAGAAATCCTGGTGCTAAGGCTGAGCCAAAGCAAATAGTCTTTACTTTCTTCAACTTTTGCAGAACTCTGTCTGCATACAGATCAAAGAGGTGTCATTTCTATAGCACACAGCATCCTGCTGAACATTAATCATCATTACTCACTTAGATATTGCAATATGCAAGACTGATTGCTGCTCCACAACTGCTCCCCAGCTCTCTCAAGCATGCCAGCACTCAGTGCTACTCCTCTCCACTTTCTCACAAAGAAGTTAAAGGAAAACAATGAATTTTCGTGCCCCAAAAGGAAAGACAATTTAAATGTCAAAAGCAAGATTAGTAGCGCATAATTTTAGAATTATCACTGCTCCCCAGCAATTGAGCCAACAGGTCATTTTGGGATTCTTTATTATTTTTCTTGCATTTGTTCTTTGACCTAAATCTATTTTAAAACCTCAACTAATTAGAAAACAACTATTCATTTATTATGTGTAGGGAGTCTTGCATTCTGTTAAGTTTCTAGTTAGGACTTTCTTCTTATTGTTTACTTTTTTGTCTTCTTTTTAAGAATATAAAAAGCTGCTTTTCCAATGATACAGGAGAATTTTGTGTTTGATTGTTTGCTATCAGTTTGTAATATCAAAAACTTTTAACAGGAAGTTTTGAAAGTAGGAAAACCTCTAAGACAATCACAAATACAAGCTTTTTTTATCTTTGTTTTTTATACTTGCATGTGTATTGAACATAACTAAACAAAAAACAGCAATCAAGCATGTCTAAATGTATTAACTTTTCCTTGTTACACCATACAGCAGCACCTTTTAAACAGGAAGTGCCAGAGTTCATGACATAATCTGTATCTTGCAATGTCCAGCATTTCTTCTTCAATTAATCAGTTTTGAAGAATGATATTACAAAGTATTAACTGCAAATGGAACACTCTTAATACTGCAGTCTGTTGAGGAAAGAAAATGTGGTTTTATTTTGTATGTAGTTCAGTAATAACAGGTCGTTTCACTGCTTTCATTTAAAACTAAAAATCTCAGTATTTATGATTAATACATATTCAATAAGATGTGAGAATCTACAGCCCACTCCTGTACCACTATGGGTACAGAACACACATCTGCACCCAGGGTATCTGCACTATTATGTAAGTTAATGATGAACCGCTTGGGAACTTGATTTAGTGGTGGACTTCGTAGTGCTGAGTTTATTGTTGCATTAAATGATTCTGTAGTATGATCATGTGAATCTACACATCTTAGTACCAAGGGATTCCCTTATTGTGGTCTTCAACATCCTCAGAAGGAAGTGGAGAGGCAGGTACTGATCCCTTCACTCTTGTGACCAGTGACAGGACTTGAGGAAATTGCCTGAAGCTGAGGCAGGGGAGGCTTAGGCTGGATATCAGGAAAAGGTTTTTCACTCTGAGGTGGTTGGGCACAGGAACAGGCTCCCCAGAAAAGAGGTCACAACACCAATCCTTACAGAGTTCAAGGAGCATTTGGACAATGTTCTCAGGCACATGGTGGGGGTTCTTAGGGTGTCATGTACAGGGCCAGGAGCGGGACTTGATGGTCCTGATGGGTCCCTTCCAACTCAGCAAATTCTGTGATTCTATGTTTAACAGAATATCTGAAGTTCTGTTTGGCCCTAAGTTAGGGGCTGGGGAACATTCTTCTATGAAATGTAAAAACAGAGGATAAACTGCATGGAAAATATAAACTTGCTCATCTTACATAATTTCCAGTTCCACATGAATATATACATATTTGCTTTCTTTACATACTACTTTATTCTAATCTGAATCCATTCATGGTGGATGCAGATTAGAATAAATAGAATATTTTATCTGCATGTGTGAACTTCACTTGTTTTATTCCCCAGCCCCAGAGAATTTAAAAATATCTCAGTGGGTGTTTCTTAAGATGTTTCTTGGATCTGCAGTCAGCAATTCTGCTAAATACTTGGCTATGGGTGACAGCAGGAACTGCTTTTTTGTCAGAAAAGACCAAGAAAGAATTCAAACCTTAATTTCATGGGCACTTTATCTCTGCTCTCTCCCTCTTCAAAGAAAATACCTCCCTCAAACCCTTTCCCAAGAAGCTGAAGCTTACGTTGGAGAGAAGGGACATTCCTCAGCAATTCTGCTGACAGTAATGGCTGTCCAAAGTGTCAAAAGTCCTTCCTTCAACAAAAGAAACCAACCTCCTCAGGCATCCATCCTGTGGGAGAACAGACACCTGGTCATCATTGAGAGCCCTACTAGAAATGGACATGAATGCACACTCCTGAATTCTGCAATAACATCGTGTCACCAAGGGGCTGGCAGCTGATTGGTGAAGCAAAAATGCAAGGTTTCCCACCAGCACACACACTGGGCTGCAGGCTGAGCACTGCCCTCTAAAGCAGTTCCTGAGCTGAGCTACCTGCAGCAGTAGGGAGGCAGCGAATTTCTAACACAAGAGGAATGTCGAAGGTGATATATGCCATTAAAAAACCAGAAAGACCTAGCCCAAACTGAACTATTAACCACTCAAAATGAGTTCGTTCTTCATGAAGGCATGGGAAAAAATGAATGCAGCTTTGATGGTGCACAGTTTAGGTGCCAGTAGGTTAACTGTGATATCTTATCTCTTGAAAAAAATTGAAGCTACAAAATTTGTAGAACCTAAGTATGGATAAAATAAAACAACAGATTCCAGTATTTTTTCTTAATTCCACAACTCTATTTAGCTTTTTTCTACACTGATATACTCTGATTCCTTATTCCTTAATAAAGGTATTTGGTCAAATTACTAATTCTTCTGTACAGGTAAATCAAAACATAGGAACAGACTATTAAGTAATACAGACACTTGAGTATTTCGATGTTAAGATTAATGACACTCATTGACAACTAGCATGAAAGCTTTCTTTAAATTAGCATTAATAAAATTATTTTATTATATTAATACAACTATTGCAATATCTTTGGTATATGTTGAATAAAAGCAATATAGTAGGTCTATCAGTCAAGTACATTAAGATAACAGATTTCTTAATTTTTGTATATCAGTGAAAAAATGTACATTCATGGTGATATCTACCGAGGTGCTTTGCGTACAGAAAGTTATCCCCCGAAAAATATTACTAACTCAGAAAAGTTCATCTGTTCTGTGGTGTTTTTTTGGAAGAGACTTAACTGAAACAAACAGAAAAATTTCTTATTAATATAAAGTCTACAAATGCATAATTAAAAATTTAGATGAAGGCACAAAATCACAGGCTGGAAGATTCTCTTTGAATCTTCTGTCTCATAGAATGTCATCCTAAAGTTTTGGAATTTTAAAGAAAAAGGTAGATCCTACACATGCAGCTTTCAGAAAAACTTCTAGTTAACCATTGAATAGTAGAAAGTAGTATTTTTTTCTTTGGTCACATTAATCAAAGAAAGGTTTCTCCCTTTTCCTGCTCCACAATTTTCTGCTTTTTTTCTCTAGGTTTTTGGGCCAGACATGTAATTTTAGAAGCTAAAAACTTAGAACATCAGTAAAATGGAAAAAAAAAATTGAAAAGAAAGTTAATTGTGTTCCATTCCCATTTTAATTTCAGGATAGAGGGAACATAAACAAACAACAACGAAAAGAGAATTTTCAGAAAAATGTTTCTCTCCAAGCAGGATTTTGAAAAACTACTCATTAAGCATAGAGAAAAAACTATTTATTTCACTAGTAGTTAAAGAGCATAGTAATACAGTGCATTTAACCAATCTATCAGGTTTGCAGATTTTTTAAATTAACATTTTATAATGCAAGTCTATAGGCACCTGAAGAGAACTATTCCTATCTCCCTTCCTGCCCTCACATCTCGCTGCCTGAAATGCACACACTCTATTTCAGCAGTTCTACTCATGACACCTTCAGACCATGGATATCAGAGAAGGTCATACATTCATTCATCAAAAGTCCTATGGTGCTGATGGCACTTTGGTTGCTGAGCCAGTGCTGAGCATGAAAGCTCCAAACCAGTTCCACCTGCACCTGCTGAATGTGGATCAGCAATTCTCAGCATCTTGTCAAAGTACACCCTTAGGCCATTTCAGGCACAGAACAAAACAAGTCTATATTCACACTGTGTAAACTATAACATCCTATCCAAAGTGTAATAACACAAAATTTAATCAGAAGCAAAGGATCAGGAGAACATTTTACAAATGCAGGGGGAAGGTTGCACTCATTCTTGCTCTAGTTTCTTCTCCAGCCTTTTCCTAGCTTGTACTTCATACTTTTCATGGGAGAAAAGCTTAGGCTTTTTTTTTCCCTATTCAAAATAAAATCTTGCAGAACTCAGTTCTTGATAGGCTTGAATGTTTATCTTATGATTATATTTGGAGAGATGTGGAAAGAGCAATATACTTGATGGCTGTAAAGTATCTACCTTCAAGTATCTCAGTTAGTCCCTTTCTATCTGTAGAATCACTTATCTTCTATAAATAGTGTATGTAAATAACAGATTTAAATAGATACAGGCTGAATGGCCAGCAAGTATGCTCACCTCCTCCCGTAGGTCAGAAGTGTGGGCTTCAGGTACTGACCTAAAACTTTCAAAGAAGTGACAAGATCAAGGAGATTACGCCCATCTGAAAGTCAGATGCTGATCTAGACACATCTTGTAACCAAAAAGCTCCAACCTGAATTGCTGCTTCCAGTTCTCTTCACTTAGGGTCTGAAAGGATGATGGGACCAATCCCTGACAGGTCTTAAAGCCCTTTGTCCTTCAAGGTCTGCTTCAAGGCACCAAATTGCTCTGGAGGCTCCATCACCCAGAAAACAGGACTCTGGGATCACTGTCCTTACTGACTCCAGCCTCACACTGAGAGCTCAAAGGGACCAGCTACTGTTCCTACAACTGTCCCAAATGTAGCCCTACTTGTGATAGTTACGACATCTTTCAATCCAATCAGGACTTGCCTTGAACTCCTTAAATGTCTTGCAGAAGCTGTAACTGGGAAACAAAGAGGTAACTGGCTCTTACAGCCACTCAGACAAGACTCTGCATTGCAGTTGGTGATCCTCTCGTTAAGTGGACAAAATGGATATCATCATTATCTGGTTATATCTGTTTCCTCTGGGACACATTTGTTTAGTCAAAATTAAATAGGTTCTAAATGTGTGTGCTCCCTGAGAAGAAAGGGTGTCGTACCACACTGAAAAATGCAATTCCCTTTCTGTAATGTATTTGGAAAATATTTAACTTCATTTCAACATGCAATTGGATTAGGTTCTTATTGGACTATTAAAATCTTCAGAATAATCATCCATCTAAAGCTATTCTACAGTCTGAATTACTGGTATTTTCTATTTTTATAAAATGTATTTGGTAAGAACCCAAATAGCTTTTAATTTTTTTATGTAACTGCCAAAGCATAATACAGTAGGTCAGAAAATGCCTGAAGCAAAATATAATCCATGATATATATGCTCTTTTTTTTCCCTTTTCTCTTGCAGTCCTGTGTAATAGAAGGACACAAGCAGTTTCACATGCTGTTCTGCATCGCAGGATTTAGTCAGAATTAGCTCACTGAAATAATTAGGTTTTTTCCATGCTCAGAAGGATTAATGAAGGAAGGAAAGGTAAAATATCTAAATTAGACTGGCCAAGACAAAAGAAGAAAGACTTCTTGTCGTTTTTTGTAGGGTGAAAAATACCTATTTTCCAAATGGTTTAAAATGTATTTTATTACTACAGACTTACAAGCTACATAAACATGAATTTCTGCATACATGCACTCAGTGTTATATCTGTAAAATAAATTAGGTGGCATTAGTAACAACTGCTAACTCAGGCAATGCTGATGTGTGTAACCCAAGGAAGAGGCAGGGGAATATGAACACATGTTCTTGTATTGCTGTCTTGTAGAAGTCATCATGCAGCAACCCAGCTCCTCTTGTGTGCTTGAAACCCATTGTTCTCTCTCTCTATTCTTACCCTCCAGATCTTGTCTGTATTGTTTTCAAAGACTGCTGCTTCTAACAGCGCTGCTCTTCATTCAGCAAAAATTGGGAAAATAAAGCCACAGGACATCCAAATGACTACCCCCGGAATAACAATCGACCTCTACTCAGTAAAATAAGTCAAGTTTCAAACACAGGAACACATATGAAAAAGGACATGAACTGAGGAAAATCACTGAATTATAAAATGGTTTGGGTGGGAAGGGACCTTAAAGAACTTTTAGTTTGAAACCCTTGCTGTGGGCCGGAATAAAATCAGAAAGTAGTTCTCTATTTGCTGAAATTTATTATTCCTTTTGTAGACAACAGGCAGTTCTACTCCAGTGTTTAGGACAGAACAGCCTGAACTTCACAAATTTTATTGTGTGCAGTGACCATCCTCTATACAGGTCTCCTATTTCCAATTTTTAAAATTATAAAAATATTAATCAAAATAAAAAAGTCAGAGTAGGAGTCAGAGGAGATTCAAATTCAGTTGCTTCTATGGACTCCACTACAGTTAATTTTCTTTGGCAGGCACTTAGGTACAATGCCAGGCAGATAACAAGCACAAGTGAAAACAAAATAATACTCTGAACACTTTGGATGTACAGTGCTGCCAATCTTATTAACTTTCTGAGACTTGCAACAAAACATGAGGATCATAAACCATGAGAATTGTAAAGGCTGATGTTATGCATAAAGATCTTACCAAGTAAAGATTTAATTATTAATAATATGTAGCTTTAATCCATGTTCATAAAACGATAACATCAAGTAGCTACCCAAGAAAAGTGCTGAAACTGGTGCATCACTTCAAAAATACAAAATATAACCCAGAATATGAAACCAAGATGGACTACATCATTCCAGATTATTCAGCTGTAAATTTGTATGTTTGAAATCTTTAACCTCAAACTCAGAGTAACTCCATGATTTTAATTTAGGAATACTGAAACCAGCCACATACATCTGAAGATAAAGCACTGAACCTAAGTTCATAGAAATAACACAATTTTGTTATACAACTAAAATTATTATACTCCGACATGTAGCAGAAGATCACACATTAAATTTCTTTCTAACACTTAAGATCCTTAGTGATTTAGACATTTATAGCATTACTGAGTCTTATTTATGATTTGCAATGGGATCGTTAAATTGAAAAGGAAAAGCAGAAAACCAACCTAAGTTTCAGAAACATTTATATATGAGAACCTAAGCTTAAAATCAAATTATATCTTTCTTTCCTCAATATATATAGTCATCAAGCATACTGTGCCTTGCAACTTCCTTGCAAGTTGTCGTAGCAACCACTGCAATTTTACTAATAGTTTATGCAACAGTATTCAACAGATAATTGTTAAGATAATCAGTGTTGGTTTGGTACTAGAATACATAATATTTTAGTTTTGATTTACAGCTAAAATATGAGCAACTGAAAAAAAATCACCTTTTCAGAAAGGGCTCCTACAGAAGATTGATAACCCTAATTTTCAATCTTGACAATGCTCTCCTTCAGCTTCCTACACAAACAAGCACAACAATTAAAAATAAAGCCATTGCAAATCAGAACCACAGCTATGAGACAATTTTGAGCTTTGCAAAATAAGTTGATTCATAGAGATATTACACCAAAATTAAACAAATCACCACTGAAATAGGTATGAGCTGTCTTCCTTCTTGCTTGCAGAAGCAGAATAATTAAGAATATTAGCAACATGCAATCTGAGCTGCCATGTCAGCATTACAAATTCTCTCATTAGGCATACAGCTCAAAAAATAAACAGAGATAATTTAAAACATCAAATTTTGCAGCTGTTTGGTTCTTCAGACATCATGCACTAATAATACATCTAAACACATAACATTTATAGTTTCCTGTTAAATTTCAGGTCAGATCCTGAGTCTATTTTAGGATTTTCAAGCCTGCTTTCAGAAGGGTAATTATGCTTCATGCAGATATACCCAAGATAGAAACACTTCCCAGACAGGCACAGCTTTGGTCTCATGGTGTGAGGATGAATGGTACAGCAAAGCCACCTATGAATGGGGTATGCCTGTATTTCACATTTCCCTTCAGCATTCTAGAAGCAAAGACCAAGAAAAAAAACTTTCCCCAAGTCCCCAGGTTCATTATGGAGATACACAGTGCATCTGGTCAATGCATACATATCACACTTCCCAGTCCAGGGTCATAACTACATGTGCAGAGCTCATAAAACCTGCACACCACGTGCCTGCACATTCAGCTTCTTGCTACATTACTGGAGTATTTCTTGAGCCTCTACAGCAATGACATTCCTGTAACAATAACCACAGGAATGCTAGCAGCACATGATTTTTTAACCAACTGCATTATTGCTGTCAACCAGGCTAACTAGTTCAGTGGTATTTTAAAAGGTATGACTACAGTTTAGGCGTACCTTAAAATTAATATTTCAGATACACCCCAGCTATTGAAAAATGGCATTAGAAAATCCAAGCAATGTAATTTCCTAGTTAAGAAAATCTTGATTATTACTGATGGGATTTAATACAAAATTTGCATAACCTCTAATAAAAGCTACCGCAGTAAACAGACTTCATGCATCATGATTAGATTAAACAAGTCTGATAAACTGATAGGAAGTTCTGCAGTTTGTTTAATCTTTTAAAGAGAAAGTCTCTATTTATTGGGCTCATGTTGTACTGGCATACACTCAATCATTTCTTATGCACAAAGAGTGCTTTTTGTGAAGGTATGAAGAGTTAGAAAGAAAAATAAGCAGGGCAGTAAAAATTTGATTACAAGCATGTAATGTCTCTGTGGGCACAGAGACAGCATTCCAGGCAGACTGATCCAAAACATGAACAAGGATAAAAAGACATTTACTTTCAGACTACGTCCTCAGTCTCCCAAAGATAAAGTATATAAAAATACTAGTATTGACCATCATTCAATTGAAACTAAAAAGCTCTCTTTGCAGGAGACCATGCGACTAAGAAGTTGCACAGTGAGAAGCAGTCAGTCTTGGAATTACATATGCTTCCATTAGGTTCCCTGAATCCAGATAGTACTTACCAAATGGGGCACTCTTTCAGGACATTAGACCCTTATCTAATCTACATTGACAGAAAAGATGAACTCAGGATACATTGGCAACACTCAGTTTTTCAAAACTACCTGTTTTAAAAGTATCCATGTCTCCAACTAAAAAGTGAATGTAAACTTTTTAAATTAAAGCTCACATGTAAAAATACCGTGCTGCTTTATTTCAGCTTAAGTGGTAACAGTGACTAGAGATGCACTCTATATGGGGTACATATTGGTACTAGTGTAACTATCTTTTTGTATATAATCTTACAGCATTTTAAGACACATAGAGTGAAGAAGTTTTTTTTCCAGTCATCTGTGAAATCTGGGATGATGACACCATACAAAACACCCCAACAAACCACCAAGTGGTCCATCAAAGCATTCTGCTGAAAGAAATTGGTTTCTTATATCTTTTTGCACCATACTTGAACCAAACTGTCCCCACATGCTCTGTGTCTCTCAAACTCCACAGATTGAAAGAAGTGCTGGCTGGGACATCTTCTGCTCAGGTGGAAACCATTGCTAGCAGCAGATGAAGTCAGTCACAGTTTTGTCCAAAGGAGTTACAAATTCCTCTGAGGACAGAGATTAAACCACTTCTGTATGCAACCTCTTCCAGGGCTGCTTTGTCCCCACAGCTAAAACTTTCTCCCTACTGTTCAAACTCAAGTTACAATTTGTGCCATTACATATGTCTTTTTGTCATCTGTCACTACTGAACAAAAATCAGCTTTAAGATCTTTGTAAATGCCCTTCAAGAAGTTTTAAGATGATACTGGACTGTTCTTCAGGTTCCTCTTTTCTAGACTATGCAAGCTCAACTCTGTCAGCCTCTCCCTCATACCCACAACCTCTCACCATTTGCTAGACCTCCAAATGGTCCTTCTTCAACTTTTCTGTCTACCTCTTGAAGGGCAGTGCCTCCAAAAATGAATGGAGTACTCCAGACAGCCTTACAGACACTAAATACAGGCGATAAAAACAGTCTTTGAGGTACTGCTTCTAGTGCAGCTCAGTGCCTTATTTACACTATTTGGCATGATGCCACATTTAAGGCTCTTGCTCAATTCAGTGTAACACATGGGGTTAATTTGCACCGAGTTCTCTATCTGGATTGAAGATATACCAATGTGATATAGTAAATCTGAAAATATGCACAAAGTGCCTCTTGCTTCATGACCCAGGATGTTGATGAAAGCCCTAGCAGTGTCAGCCTCTGCAGTATTCCCTAGAGTACCCTGCTTGTTAAGGACCAATTGTAAAGCACCATTAACCTTTCAGCAGCTAGTCTTCAACCCATCTAAAATGCCACTTGCCTAGACCATACCACTTCAGCTTCCAAATGAAACCTCTGTGGGAGACAGTGACAAAAGCACTACTGAATTCAAGAGATCTACTGCTGCCCTCACCCCTGCAATGAGTCATTTAAGCCAAAGCAGCAATAAGGCAAGCCAAGCACAATTTGCCCTTGCTAAATCCATGCAGACTATTTCTGGTTGCCTTCTTATTCTTTGTGTGTTTGGAAATAAGAGTATACTCCATGATCTTTCCAGGCCATGAGATGAAGCTATGCAGCCTACAGTCACCTAGATGCTCCTCCTTGTCTTTCTTAGAGACAGATAACACATTAGGCTTTTCACCTTCACTGAGGACCTCCCCCAGCTGCAGGCTTTTTGTAGTGGTCTCACATCTTCCAGCTCTTTCACTAGCTTCAGCAGCTCCCATCCAATCCCTTTTTTGGATATATCCAGCTCCTTTAATTACCCACTGACTTGCTCTTCAGATACTGGCTGTTCAAAAAAATACTAGCAAATACTGGCAAATACTTAGGCAGGAGAACAGGCTTTTCCCTGAGGCCAATAAACCATTTAGTGCTTCTGTACCATTATATACTAGCTGTTTTCTTCTATTCAGTGAATTTACACATTTCCCATACTTCCCTTTGCTATCAACTGACTTTAAGAATCCCCTCTTGTTACTTCAGCTGGTTTTGGTTTCTCTTTTTGCATTATGCCTGTCTGAATTTTAGTTCCCAAAGCAGTTCCTTGTCAAGGAGGTCTTATTTAAAAGTCCCTAATCTTCTTGCACTATAGGATTAATTTTTCCTGAGCTCTCAGTAAGTTTTCATATCTCACATGGGAGCACTGAGGAGCCTGCCATCAGACACCTGTCCTTCTTACCTCTGCCCCCAGAGCCCTGCAGTCACCTTCAATCTGCTGAAAGCTTTTCCTGGCTATTTCACTGATGCCTGTCTAGATGAGTTGCCAAGAAAGCAGTCAGAAAGGCAGGTAAGCTGTGGCAGCCTCTGTGCAACACCATGGATCCAGGCTCCATGCAAGCAGCAGCCCTCCCCAGATGACTGATCTGGCTGGCAAACACCACACCCTGTCCCACAGTGAGTGAAGTCACAAACCACTAGCACTTGTCATGGCATCTTCATAGGATGGATGGGTCTGAATCAGTGAGGTCTGAATCCAGCCTGCCATCCCCCCAGCAGCAGAGATCATCCATGCTCCTCTGCTGATGAAGCCCAGGCAAACAGCCACAAACAGCACCAGAGCCTTCTGTGTGTGCATCTGCCAGCCTCCCCCCAGCCCAATACTTGAAAACTGGTAGGGGTCACCTACCAAGGTTAATTCGATCTGATAACTAGGGGAGAGAGAGTGAGCACTGCAACCTGGGGCTAATCCAGCCCGGCATGGGCACCAGCTGCTCAGCCACATGGCAGCTGCCTGGGGCCACAGGCAATGCCTACTGCCCCTCTGAGTCCCCAGTGGGTCAGAGACAAGTGCTGGGGAAGGGATCATAGGTGCTCTTGGCTAAAGGCTGCAGTAGACTATTTTAGGACCACTGAGATCACCACCCATCTGGCCAGCTTGAAACACATTCGACAATGAGTTAAAATGTGTGACAGGCACAGAAACAGGAAACAAAATTATATAAACCTTTTTTTTCCCTCTGGAAACCAGGCTAAGAAGTCACCCCTACATATGCATACATCCTCCATATCAGCAAACTAGTTTAACCAAATCTCAGTTTCCAGTCCGTGCATTTATTTTATTCCTCAACGTGAATATCAATATGAATTCCTTCTCCATTCCTGCTTGGCACTATTGAGACCATATAGCCAAAACATGCTCTTTTTGTTTCTGCATGATGGGGGAAAGATACCAGGTGTCACCACAACACATGATTTGCTCTAACCCCCTTCTTCCAATATGCTGCCATAAAAAGAATCAGAATTTGTGTTATGCCTAAACACAGAAGATGAAGCAGGTGCTAAAAATCTTAGCCTTCCTGTTGGGACAGTTTTATCTATTACTGAGTTCCATCAAGAGATAATATAAATGGCTTAAAAGCATTAAAAAGCAGATTTGCTTAAAAACAGCATTATTGCAGATTTGCTACCATAAATTTAAAATGCAGCCTTGCAGAATGTAGCAAATTTTCCCCACATTAGAAATATTACAAAAATTCATTTAATCCTACCCACAACCAAGCCTAAATGGTTTGACAGCCCATTGTTTGGAAAATAAACATCTTCTACATTTGTTAAAGTGGATTTAATGCAAGATATAACTTAAAGTAAAATGAAGAACAAAAATAAAATGAAAAAAGCTATAGTCAAATCTAGTGATTTGCATTTTATCTATAATGTAACAGAAAGAAATCTAATACAGACATTAGTGGTATCTAGGTATTTGATGCAATACAAGCAAATGATATTGATTTCCCCCCCTTATCAGCTACGATTCAGATAATGTAAAGAAAATACCAAACAATATTAATAGAAACAAAAATGGAAGCCTGAAGGTTCAAGTCATGTTGCTCCATGCAATTGTTCTCATAAATAAAATTCAAGAAACACTAATTACTTTTTCCTTCAGTACTCGTTATCACATGTCATGTTTGCTGAAGTCCTAGCTAACAGCTGAAGGTTCAGGGTCATAATTTCTGATGTGTTGGTTATTGCGAGTCGATGACTGAAACTTAGTTTTAGTAGATGTCACAAAGCTAACTTACTTCAGTCAGATACTTTTCTAGAAGTCACCATAAAAGACCTTTCTGTTGCTGAAGCCAGAAAATAATATTAGGAGGAATGGAAGGCGGTAGTACAACTTTTTTCAATGCACAATAGGGTGAGGGGGGAGAATATAAACCAACCTGTCATTTCCTGAGAACTGGACATAAAACATGTTATCTTTGACAAGTCTAATTGTCAAACTGCAGGCTCAACATTCAGTTTGGGAAGATATCAAACTGCCTGCCCTAAAGCAATGGTAACTAACTTGAAGCTGCAAGTCCAGTTCCAGTTCACTCAAGCCATAGTAACATCTGAGATGTAAGTATTAAACTTGTCTGGATTGAAGAAGACAGGCATTTAAAGAAGGGATGAGCAAATCTATCTTTCAGGCCCACTTTACTGGAGTGGAGTGGCAAGTGAGGTTAGCTTAAATTGAATCTACTGTAAAAATAGTGAAATAAATGTTTGCTGTCTTCTTTAAAAAGGGAATTGACTTCTCCAGGTTAATAGACAGAAAATTACTAAACAATCAGGCTTTATCACTAACATTCCCTCTAACCTCTAGAGAAGAAAGCCTCCTCCAATTGGAGTATTTTTGGCGAGTGAACCAAAGTAAATTAGGCTATATTCTTTCCAACTCTATCCCAGAAAGAAAAAAAAACAAATAACACCCCTCCCCCGCCAAAAAAAAACACACAAAAAAAACACTCAAAAAAGAAAAAACCAAACAACAACAAAAACAAACAACAAAAAAACAAAAAACCAAACAAAAACAAACAAAAAACCAACAAAAAACTCCCCAAATAAAAAATAAAAAGCAAAACAACAAAAACAACCACCACAAACCAAGCAAAAAAAAAAAACCAACAAAAAAACCCCCAAAATCCCCCCCACACAAATCAATAGATGCAAACTCTACAACTAAACATGAGAAATGTTATCCCTTCATTCTGGAAGTAAACAAGCAATTTTGGAAGTCAAGAAAGCCACAACTGCTTGTTGTGAGACAGGACCTGTGGCAGTACTTCTTTAAACTACAACTCAGGCTAAGGAATATTGCAGTGATTATGCAGAAACTCAGTCTTCCCCCATCAAGAAGAAAGTCCTCCTGTCTTTCTTGGACTACTCCCACAGAGGAGTAATTTGGAGAAAAGTTGGCAGCACTGGAGACTTAGTGATTGCGTACCTGGGTCTGTAACATCACAACACAGCAACAGAAAATACAGCAAACAGTAATTTAAAAAACCAAACTCTTCGCTCTTTAGAGGTGCTTTAAAGTTGCACTGCTGGCACTACTAAACTCATACTGGCTGCCATCTAGATATTTTAGTATCACACTAAGAACAGGTGGTCCAAACTCTTCTGCATCCACCAGCCATAGAAATGCCATCACAATCTGTTCCTATGGATGCTGTAAGGACTCCTCCACTTGGTGACATTTCAGATTTCCACATAAGGAGAAGTATTCGTGTGAATACAAAGAAATAACTAAATGCCTTGCACAAAGAGTGCTGTCTCAGGATGAATATTGGAGACTGAATACAGGAAGAGTGCCACTCCCCAGAAAAGCAGTGGAGGTGATGTATTTTAAGCATCATCATTCTTATTTCACCAATCATTGTTTTTATTCTATTCTACTGAAGCTCATGGTAGAATAAATCTTATAATCCAGAAGTGATTGCTAGGATTCTTAAGGCTGCCTTTTGTCACAAGGTCTTCTGAAGCTTTTTAGAGGAGGTGAGGAGATGTCAAGCAAACAGATTTTTCCCCCAGATAATAGAAATATTAATTAAATCAATCTTACAGAAAAAGGAAATAATCACCACTTTTACGATGTAAATATCACTGTGTTCAAATTCCACTGTTCCCTTGAATAAGGATAAAGGTTTCATAGAAAAAGTAAAAAACCCCCAGAACTGATTCTAAAGTCTGGATTTCTAAGACTTACCTATTTTTCAAAATTTATTAATTTTTTAAACTGTTATATTTGTCTGCACTTCTGGAGTTTGCTTTTATAACTTTAATTTCAATAGCATAAAAGTTATTTTATAATCAATTCTTGTCTATCAATAAAGATGAGAACCACAGACTCCAGGTTTTTAAATTCCTCTCCAAGTGCAACATCATGGTCATGATACTCTCCAAGAGTTTAAGCTGCTTTCCCTCACTAAGCTTCAAAGCTTTAGACATGAAGAAGCAAGCCTGGTAAAATCTGCTTGGAAGGAGTGAAAGATGGAGATGCCAATATGTTCCCTCTGAACAGCAAAGGTATATTAAGATACTAAAGGATGAGGCTATCCAGCTTTAAATAATCCAAACAGCAAGAGACAATCAGAGTTTTAACACCACTTATGGAGCCATTTTGGTTTTGCCCAGTACAGTGGTTTAGATTTTGACCTTCTGAAATATTGAGAGTTTTGATTCTTCTGTGCTGTTTGCTAGAACACAGGCTAAACTGAAAGAAAGAAAACTATGCTTATCTATTTTTTCATTTGTTATTCTTTCCAAATTCCTTTATGCCACGAGATGCTTTCCCTTTTCCTAGAACTTTCCTCTTTAGGATTCTTCTACTCAAGCTTCATTCTGCATCAACTTTTGGTGCCTTTCCAGCCCCCAGAGACATGACAGGAACAGCAAACCCTGAGCTCCCTCTCTCCCACGCACAAAACCCTAAGGCATCACATGAATCCTGTGGCTTGTCCCTCCCAGCTGTTTTTCTCTTCTGCCAGTGTCACAGCTGTGGCTCCAACACCTGGTTTGTGTGTGTGTGTCTCACCACAGGCAGCTGAGCTGGCACAGGAAAATGCCATTTCCCCAGAAGAGAGGAGCACGCAGAGACTGAAAGGCTGCAGCTAACTCCATCTCACACTCCTCCTGAAAGCCTCCCACTCACACCCCAAACCTGGCACTCTGCTGACCTGCTTCCCCACCCGAGGGGGCTGCTTTTACAACCAAAACACAACAACACTGCCCACAAATGTGCGGAGAACAAACACCACGTGGACCTACGTGTGTCTCTAGTAAGCTCCTCCTAGGCTGCTGTGAGCTAGCAAGCAGAACTCTGAGTCCTGCTTTTTGGGTCAGAGCTCAAAAAGTTTTGGCTGTTTGACACAACAGGGCTACAATGAACTGCTTGGAGTCCCTGTAAAAACAGGCACAAGTGTGCTCACTGCTGCTCTACACTACAACCCCTCTGGGGCAGAGCCAGCACAGCAAAGGGCAGTTCTTCTGAAGCCAATGACAGGTCTGCTTTAGATACAGCAAGAAGTCCTCCATGTTAAAAAAGCAAACAAACATGCAAAACAACAACAAAATCCAAACCAAATCAAATTCCTCAAAAAACCCTCCACTCAACAAACAAAAAAACCCAAGCCTATTAATGTTTCCAAAACAATGATACTGAACATGCATCTTCTTAAAGAGGAATCTAATTAGTGAACTGGAGCATAAAGTCAAAATGTAAGCCAATGTTTGCAGCATTAAAGAATGAGAAATACATAATTAGTGGCTATTCTCACAGTCTGAAGCCAAAGATCTGCTATTCTGAAATGGCTTCACTGTCAGTAGTTTCCAACCAGAGGCAGAACTGCAAGAGCAGCCTTCAAACTAAGTAGATCTGACTGCAGATTCAGTGTATGCACTCAGAAAGGTGATGCAATCTAGACTTACACATTGACATCTCGGAGCAAGACGTGTTGTACAAATACAGAAATGTAGCTGTGGATGTAAACGTTAAGACAGACATTCATAGGCAAAGTTAAATTAAGCCCCACAAAGAATACAAAGCATCCATCCATAGAACTGAAGGCCTATTAGGTTAAAAATTTCATCAGATATTTGTTTTTGAACTACATTTATGACAAGAGATTAATGACAAAGTATGTAAATTACTTCAGCCACCTGGCAGGCAGGGAAATTTGCTGCAGGGAACAAACAGGTAGTAAATAAATAAATTAAGAATATGTTACCAGGCTGTGAGAGGAAGGGCCACAAGGAAATGGACTCCTTTCCCTCCAGCAGAGGTCACAGCAGTCAATAGGAATTATTAGCATCATTC
Organism: Toxostoma redivivum; assembly: GCA_013397375.1. Lineage (NCBI taxonomy): Eukaryota > Metazoa > Chordata > Aves > Passeriformes > Mimidae > Toxostoma > Toxostoma redivivum. The sequence continues at coordinate 644,548 of VXBI01002035.1, read as the reverse complement.
TCATAACACGAGAACAAACCAAGCTGCCAAATAGCTACGCTACAATAGCATTTCAAATCCTGAAGAAAATTTCTCTTCAGAAAAGGAAACTGAGCTCCTTCAAGAAACTATGCTAGTCATTTCATCTCTCATTATGTATTTTCCTTGTTGGCACATCTAGTCTCAAAAGACCTCTGACAACCCTGCAGCCTGATGGAGGGCTTTTCATTGTTGTGAAAAACACCAGCATAACAAAATAGCTTCCTAGAAATTGTAGCCCTTTATTTTTTTCCTTCTGGCAAATTTAAATTGTCTAATCATGGCAAATTCATTAATAGAGAAGTTACAACTGGAGTTGAGGGATGCCTGAGGGTTTAACATCCCTGAGTACCTTTTCCCACTGATCAAATGACTGAGCTCACAGCTCTCGAAGAGAGTGCTGGTTCCTGCTCTCATTTCTGACCACAGAACATCCCACAAAGTAAAATAAGGCACATTTTAATTTTTGTTTGTCCATATAACAAAGACTTACCCTGATGAATTGTGTCCTTATGATCTGTTTTGAAATGGATGGTAATTGAAAAAACTGATCTTTGAAGGAAATGCTTTGCAAGCAAAATGCTGATTTGCTAAGGAGAAACCTCTGTGTCTGTTTCTTTCAGATAACAGCTTTATTCAATCTATGAAACACTACAGTTTACTATGGAGGACACCTATCCCTAGACACCACTTGTTTAAGTTGTTCATGTGTTTTTGGACAAAGGAAAAAAACAACCCAACTAAATCCACAAGGTAAACCAGATTATACCAAACCTGGTTTCCTTCTCTTGCTGGAGGAACTATTTGCACACCTGGATTTGGAACACGCTCAATATCTGCCTGCTTCAGCTGGGAAACACTACAGAGCATAACCCCCAAATAAATAGGTGAGCTGAGTGGTCCCCCCTACTATCTCTTTCATATCAATTGTTTCAACGTATTTAGTTGTAGGACCAAGGTTTTTCAGAAAGCAAATTTAGGATATACATTTTGGGAGGAAGTGAGAAGCAACAGCAGTACCTAGTCACTTGCATTGGCACAGGTTGTAAATCTGGCGCTGGATAGCACGTGATGGAAGAAAAAGTACATCTGAAACACTGAAATACTACTACTGCTATGAAGGCCACAGAAAACTAACAGCTTCTTGGACTGGAATGATGAAGAACATAAATTCTTCTAAGTATATTTTCCCCATATATACACCTTGCAGTGACAAAGATGCAACATTTATCAGCAATACCAAAATTTTATTTTTTTTTCTTTGTTTTCTCTTTTTTTTTACTTTTTACAGCGAGGCTATTTGGTTCATCAATATATTTGGACTTGTAGAATATATTTCTTTGTCCTAAGCATCCATGTGATCAGCTAGTTTCTGCCTTCCGGTTTTCAAATTTCTGGTGAGAAATTATTAAATAAACAGATTACCTCGCCTGTCCTCATCACTAGAGGCACCATGGCCACCCAACTGCCTCAGCTGTAAAGTAGCACAACTATTTGCATCAAAGACCATCTCCATCTATTTTTTTATCCAGGAGACATTCAGTAATACCTGTTCAGGTCACACCCTGCACATTAGCTTCTCCTCTGAATACCTCCCCTGTCAGGCCACCAGCTGGCAGAGGCTTGTGAGCAAAGTGGGAATCAAAAGGACAGGCCAGATGTCAGAGGGAGCAACTGCTTAGTGACAGCACCACTGTGGCAGCAAGAGCCATTTCACAGAAATCTTAATTTCAACAACACCTGGCCATGAGCCCCAGGCATGTTGCATGAAGCAGGGAATAAAATTTCTAGCTATGCTGAAGGATCAAGAGGTACAGGGCTGTGTAGTATGTGACAGTACAACTACTTTTTCCTTTTAACAGTATTTGGGATTATTTTTCTTTTCCCCCTTCAAATCTGGATGCTCACAGTTCTAGCAGCACAGGAAGCACATTCCAGTGTGTGGCATCTTCCTCAAAGTCTGTTTTCCCCTCAGGAACCAGGGGTCTCATCTTTGCCTACACACTCAGCTCTTCATGTCCCTGGGGACTGGGGAGCAACTCTTCTCACCTTCCTTGCCCTCTTCTTACTCTGCAGGTCCCACTGATGGCTGTAGCTGCCAAATCCCTGTCAAACAGTGCTTAAGGGGTTGACACTTGGCTTTTGGCCAGGAGATTCACTGCTCAAGTCTGTCTATGCTCAAGCAGGTGTTCCCGTCTTTGGGGGAAAAGCAGGCACTGGATAGAAACCATTTGCGTCTCTGATTCACCATCAGACAGGATACACTGGTAAGGCGTAGAGCAGTTTCAAGAATATACTCAGTACTCTGTAACTGAAGAAAAAAGGTACATTTAAAATGAAATTATAAAATAAAAATAAAAAGGTAGATGTGTCATAAAAATGTTTCACAAGATATGAGTTATCACTAAAGAACAGATTGCTGAGATGCTATATTCTTATGAAATCCAACATGATTCTGAAAGGCTTCATTGTTTTGGTGCCTCTTTGAAATGGAAAACCAAATAAATTTATACAAAAAATATTACCCAATTACACTTGCTGCTGCTGACTCCAACTGTTTGGGAAATGTGAACACATATAAGTGTGATCTGGTCTCAGAGAGAAAACTATGGAACCTTATTTATCTGAACTAAGAGGGCCACAAAGATGCGCCTCATTTACTGAAGAGGCAACCAATGACTGCAAGCAAAGTTAAGAAGTACTAAAAGTTTATATGAAATCAGAGGGAACAAAATCATCCTGAAGCCAAGATCCAGTCCAGTTAAATGTACCACCACCCCTTGCTATACCATTTCTCTTAGCAAATGCCCTCTAAACCAACCCTGACTCACTTCAGCTGAGGTTCCTCTTCAGAAGCCTGACACAGGGATGCCCTTTCTGCAGTCCTACTTCCAGCATCCATATACATCCAGCATTCCCCTCCCTTTCCTTCTCTATACTTGTGCTTTTTAAACAGACAATGAATTTTAAACTCCTCAAGGGTTGTTTTTTATAAATAACCCAGATTTTTTTGCTGTCAAACACTCTCAGACACATTGGAAATATGGAAAAGGATGTTACAGACCAGACAGACAGCCTCAGAGAAAAGGAATACATTTTTTACACCATTTTTCCCCCACTTGATGTCATATCTACAAATTTCCACTGCACTGTTTCCTTTCTTTTCTGAAGTCCAAGCAAACCCAGAGAGAACAGACAGCTCCTAAAAATCCTAAATGCTTCTTACATATTTCACTTGAACGTTGCCCTCAGAGAGCCTGTGGGAGGTATTCAAAAAAGCAATCTTTGGTTTAGTGATGCTTATCCCCTTTAGCCTAATCTATTGCTGACACAGAAAAAGTGACTCTTCCAAGGAGTGGGATGTAGAAGCTGGTATCTCTCTTGGGCAGTGAACTCCCTTTTGGAAGAGCCATTTTCTCTCCCCTGAACATAAAAAGAGCAGGGGGGATGTTCTCTGGAGGATTTTACGTGCATTACCATCACTGAAGACCCTATAGATGACTCCTCACTTAAATTTTTAGCCATATTCTCCTACACCTCCCTACCTAAATCCATCACTCAGCTGTTGGTCTCTAAATATAGCATGCTAACAGCTATGAAAGGTGTCTCTAAATATATTTAGTTTACCTAAATGATACTTACTCATCAGTGCCACGTGCAAGTCTGCTATTACTGGATCGCTTGCTACTAACAGAAAAATAAGGAACCTTTTCATAATGCAGTTAAGCTACAGAGGAGACAGAGAAACATAAATATAATTAAGATTCGTTTGTAACAGAATCTGTCTTTGAGCATCCTAAATGGAGACCCTTTAGTGTAGCTTAGCAGCTCTTGTAAGCAAGATGCCCACGTTGCAGAGTATTATAGTGTGGTTTTAAAATTCTATAATGAACTCACTGTATGAACCTGTATGAAAAAGGATGTCTAAATCTACTATCAAAGTCTATTCCATCTATTAAGTCATTAGCAGCCATTCCCATAGTGCAGAATTTCACTACAGAAATTACTCCAAAAGAAGTCCAGGTTCATAAAACATGGCAGCAAGTATCAGCTATAAGACCCTGGACAAACTGGATGAATTCTCACTGTATTCATTCTCTGTAGGATAACACATTTTCAAGCTGGATCTGAGAGCTCTCTCACAGTCATGTGTCAGTGCCAGAAAGAAGCACATTAAAGGACTGTAAAGCTAAAAATAAAAGTCCTTTAAATAAGACAGAGCTAATGAATTGCTGCAAGTATCATAAACGAGAAAGACCAGTCAGCCACTGATTTACATGACAGCACCACAAGGACTGAGAGCACAGCACACAGACCTGAAAAACAAGCACTGTTTAGAAGTTTCTTCATTTAGCCATATACTTTGAAAATGATGACAAACCCTATTTATAAGCAGGTATGTTCTGACACTGCCTTTTTCACACATCACTCAGAAATCATCACTCTTGATGTAAAGGTGAAATTTCATTGCTGAAAACAGCATAAGGTAGAAGTTCACTGAGCACTTTGAGACAAACAACGAAATGCATAATTTATTTTAATCTTTCTTCTGAAATATCCTAAGAAGTCTGTGGATCCTCTCTCCTCCTCCTCCGGTGACAACCTTCCTATGAGAACTCCTCTCTAGCCAGAGTAAAACCAGCTCACACCATGTCTTTTAGCAATAAATTTCAGTTTCCAACTCACAATAGCAAGTTCTGTGCCTTCGCTTTCCAGAATGTCACACTTCCACCCTATTTTCCACATTTTTCAATGGCATAATTTAAAAAAAGTTAATCAGTTTCTCCCTGCTAGAAGAATCAAAAACAACTCACACAGAAATTGCCTTTAATTCTCCCTAAATAGAGGGAAGACTAAAAGGACTCTCCAGCTTGGAGTTTTTGAAAACTTCACATGGGCTACCAAAATATAATATAAATGCTATAGACAGGCTTAAAAATTTAAACTGGAAAGGATATATAAGGGAACTACTGATCTTTAAACAGCAAGGAGAATACCACAATCTGTTATTCTGCTGCCAGAACCCAGCACAACCCAGTCCCTCTCTACTCCTACCACCCCTTTACATCATTACAATACAATGAACACAGTACTTGGCAGAGGCAAACCTCTGGAGAAAAGAGAGCCTGAGCCCAGGAAATTGGCAAAGGAGATATTTAGAGCAACTTTGTGCCAGACCACAGTTTTGTTCTGGTTTATAATGTCTCTAAATAAAAGAGGTTGCAGTCACTGAAGATCCTTGGTCTTGTATAGTAGCTATAGAAAAAACTGGTAGGTTCCAGGTGCTGGGGTAATGAAAACACACACCTGGACCTGCCTTGTGAGGGAGAACTACTTGACCCTAAACAGGATGGTTTCTTCACTGTCAATTCCCGTTAGACAAGGCTAAAGCACCACAACTTGTGATCACTTTTGCTTTCTCTTTTTCTTTGTAAACATATGACATGAACAGACATGAGCCTCATCTCCAAAGAGCCCAGCTGCAGCTGTTACTTACACACCATACTAAGGCATAATTTCACTTGTGCAAGAAGGGGTAAGGGCAGGGGTTTGCCACAGCTAATGAAGAAGGGCAGCACAGGTCAATCATTGGAGTAACAAGAGAATAAATGTTGTGATTTTAGTTCTTGCCAAGGCTGGATGTTTGTGTTTCCAGAAGGCAAGTGTGAACACCTGCATGGGTAGGAAACACCACAATGGCAAGCTTCCTGCACCATGTGGCTCAGCTGCCATGTGCTCTAAACCAGTTTGAATAGAGAAGAAGTAAGGTTTGGGGAAGATATTGCTGTTTCTGCTTGTGATAAATATAATATTCAAGACTCTTGTCTACAGGTAGTATTTTTCTAGGCACATACTGAAAGAAAATAATAGTACCAAGTTAAAAAAAACAAAAACAAAAACAACGAACCAAACAAAAAAAAATTACTGAGTATTACTCTATAATTTCTCTACAATCATAAAATCTCCAGGAACAAATCATAGTCATTTATTACATTACCCTGAAGTAATGCTAGCCTGGGTTCATGTCACCCCCTGACACCATCCCAATCTTACCCTGGTTAGCCAGGAGGCTGCCAGCTATCAAGGCAGGAGAGGTCAGAGTTTAGTTTCTGTATTGAAAGAAAGCATACATGCGTACATATACACATTGATGATCTACAATTTCGAGTTTGTATTTAAAGACAAGGGCTGTAGAGCCTGGGCAAGCACATGTTACACACCAGAAATGGGACTTTTTACAGCCACTGTGCAGACACTCATATTTTAGATTAAAATAGCCAACTACAGGAAAAAAAACATATATAATTTGTGGAAATATAAATGGCTTACTAGTTGTCACCCTATAATAAACAGACTCTAAAACAAATCAAAAAAGATGAGAGAGAAATTCTTCTGGTTTTCAGATTCTCAGTTGACTTTTGATAGAAATTCATTCACCACCAACAAAAAAAAAAAAAACCAAAACCAAAACAAAACAAAACAAAAAAAACCCACAAGAAAAAAAGACCAAAATTTTTTTCTCATCTACTTCTCACAGACAGGCAGGCAGGCAGTTCTTTTTGTTTGCAAGCACAAAAACATCAGAAGAGAAAACCAAAACACTTTTCTGGAAACCAGAAAGCTCAGTAAAGGAATTCAATGCACAGATTTCAATCACCAATTTAAAAAACTAAACATTATAGAAGACAACTGCTCCTTCCAAACCACAGATAGGGTGTTCTCCTGCACTTCTGCACCCAAATTTTTGTACATATCCCATGCTCTGCACTTTGAAAATGTGACAAGCATGAGTCTTGTGAACAAATTGAAACTTGTTTAAAGCTAAGAATTATTTGTCTTCCAATGCACTTTTGTGTAGTCTCAATTAAGAATAAGTTCTAGGATAGACTATTAAAATTGTTATTCAAATTAAAAGTTCTCCTGGAAATTGCTGTGGAACTTTTCCTCTTTCCTCCTCTCGCATCCAATAACAATTTAGAATATTTATTCTTAAACAGTAAGCATAACAAACAGTAATAATTCTGTCAAAGTTTAAAAACAAAATTAGCATAAACTGTGAAACCAAGCTGGAAAGTTGTAAAACCAGCTTTAGTGGCTTCCTATACATTTTTTGAGTTTTTCAAGCAAGCTGACTACTCAAACTCTGGTTCAGCCATCTATGTTTTCTTCAAGTTCTCCCTTTCAGTGTTCATGTTTCAGTACAAAATATCTAAGAATAGATGCAAAATGTTTACAGAAGGAAGAATAGCCAGCTTATATGTAACATATAACCAGCATAAATATCACTAAATTTTCAATCAAAAATAATGAAAAAAATCGTAATGGAAAGGTGTTATCCTCCCTACAGGTGAATCTATAGATGAGCTAGCTTCGCTCCCATATTTCATCAAGTTTTGGTTTTTTTTGTGGCGTAGCTGAAATGGGACCCCTGGGACACTCCAGCTGCTGACAGGCATTTTTTATTCTTTTCTAAAAAGACATTCATGTGCATGGATGGACAAGAACAAGCCATGTCAGACTCTGTACACTGAAAAACAATCTAGTTAAAAAAGCTGGAAGCAATGTTTTGCTATGTTACACACTATGGCCTTATTTTCACATCACAAATGGATCCTGTCCTTCTTCAGAAGATACAACAGCAAACAGAAAAATGCCTTTTTCTTTCTCTCATTCCCATCAAACTCTCCCCATCCAAAAAGATCTTTTTTTTTGTGTTTTCAAGTTCCACTCACCATTATTAATGGCCCAGAGCTGACCAAAGAGATATATCAGCAAATATTGCTGTTCCCACTACTGGGAAAGTCCATCCTCCATCACATTCTGCAGAGTCTATAAAAAATTCGCATTTCCATCAGCAAGTAGTTTATAAAAGACAAAAAAATGCAATTACACATCTTATGTCAAAGGAATTGACCTTCAGCCTTAAGTCACTGCTGCTGCTGCAAAGGACCCGACTTCCTTACAGTACTGGACAGCTGCTTTCTCACATGTCTCAGTGAAGCCTCCAGAGGCTAATTATCTCAACTGCATGTTTGTCAATACAGCTTTTAAAACTCCACACACTGCATCAGGTTCACAGGAGGAGAACTATAATTGTTAGTGGTCACTGCAGAGCACAGCAGAAGCTTGTTGAAGCTTTAATATACTCAGCTTTTATTCTAGGAAAAGTTCATGCTCCTGAATTCAAGAGCTGGAACCTCCACTGTGAAGTCTGGAAACCATCCAGCAGTGGGATAGGAATAAAGCTGATTAATTTCTTGGGGTTTTTTTTCCTAGCACTTTGTTAAATGAACTCTATTCCAGTTTGTAAAATTACTGTGCTCAGTCTTTATAAAGAAATGTTCTGCATTGTAGATTTGTTATGGTTCAGCACTTTGGCTCGGATTAGAAATGAAATACAAGCACAGTAAACAACTGCACTTTAGCTCTGGCAGAAAGTTATGAGCTATAGCTCATCAATATAAAAAACAAACAAACAAACAAACACCATAAAAACAACAACAACAACAACAAAAAACACACCAAAGCCCCCCAAACCAAAAAAACTCCAACTACTTGGCTCTAGAGAAGACTTTGTTCACAGAATAATTATTTAATTATTTAAAACTTGAGGGACAAAAATAATTCCCAGACCCAACGACCCAACAACAACACATATCTTTGTTTGTATATATGCACATAAATATGTAAAAGTAATCCTGAGATACTTAGTCATCTCTGAAGAGCCTGGGTTTTGCTCCCAAGAACTCATGTGAAAGCTAGAATCCTTTTTTCTTCATCTGAAGTGGAAATGCACCCGAAGTCAGACAAAACACAAATTACAAACAATACACAAGTTTCAGTCACAAATGCATATTAGCTTCCTCTGGTAATGCCACCAGCCTTAGCATAGAAACCATTCTTTGGATTCATTATTTTCTTTGTCATTTAGCATTTTCTGTCTCTGCATCTCTCTGCTTTAATATATTAGGAAGTTCCCTAACTCCATTTCCTTGAATCCATTATCCTCCTCATATGCAATTTTATTTCACATGAAGTTCATATGGAAAATCAGAGTAGAACAGCTGGCTGTTGTTTCTACATCAAAGCCAACACCACGGTTTTAGTCCATTTGAAAGAAGCAATAAACACCAAACTCACCCTGTATATAGCAGCTGCCCAGATGAAAGAAAAGCTTATGACAAGGGTAATTCAGGAATCAGCTGGAAATCTGTAACCTTGTACAAACTACTAATAGTTTTGCAGACTTCCTCTGCAAATCTCAAATAGCTGGTTTCAATATTTTCAGGAAAAAAGAAAACGCCTTGAAGATTTCCCAAATTCAGCTTTGCAGAGTGATTTCTTTGGTGTAATAGCTACCTACTTAGAAGAGGAATGGCTACAAGACTAAGAAATGCCAGTTTCTACTTCATCATTTTCATATATTGCCTATTACTGCTTTCTAGTATCCCAGTAAAGGAGTTTCAGTCCAAAACATTGATATATGTACTCTAAAGGGCCCATGAGAATATCAGTAATGATATACAAGCTACTATGGTGCCACTTTAATTCAAAATAGAATTATGTACAGCATTTGTTTTCTGAGCACAGCATCCACTCAGCATTAATTTCCCAGTTACTGAGATGGAGGGAAAAAACCAAAACAAACAAGCCCACCACTATGTCATCTTTAGACTATATTTTTTTTCTTTAATTATTAAATTAGGAGCAAGGTAACAATTTCCACATACTACTATTAAACTATGAAACCACTGAAAGAGACCATCAGAAAATAGCATATGAAATAGCTCTGAAGAAACATGCGAAGTCTGATAACTAAGATACATAAAATTTTCACTCCTTAGCCTCATATTATACATTTAAAATATAGTTAATCTAGAGTGTATCATGTAAAAACCACTTTGCTAAACCTAAAAAATTGCCAACACATAACAACTTAGAGCAGTTTTGTTTTACAAAGCACTTTCACATCAACTAAGTGCTCTCCCACATCACCTCTGCATTGCCTACACCTTTATGAAGATGGAAATACCATCTGTAAATGGCACCAAGTCACTGAAGTCCAGTGAGGTGCTCTAGTGACCACACAGAGCTGTAAGTGCTACAGCTCAGATCACTGCAGACACAAGGCACTGAAGGATGTGATACAGATTATTTTACTGACACTCCACCATGGCTGGACCCTCTCTGCAGCCCACCTTGGTGGAAGTGCCAGCAGCTCCCAGGATCTGTATGGATGTCCCCATAGCCCCAGCCAGAAGGGGATTCTCTGCTGCTGGCCAGCTGCTGACCATTGGCTTTTGAAGCAGAAGGGCTACACACCACCACTGTCCACCAGTGCCTCAGAGCCAGAGATTACAGTGCTCTCATTATTACAGTGCCCTTCACAGCTCCAAGATCACTTGTTCAGCAGTCCTGAAGCAACTTAACTGTAATATGTACTTGAAGAAATTTTTATTTTTAATTAATAGCAAAAATATGCTAAAAACTCTTGGAAATCTTCTTTCTAAAATGGAAAATGTGCATTAATTATCATGCACAAAAGATTATATTATTATATTAACCTGCTTTATCATATCATAGAGTCACAGAACAATAAATCTAGTAGTGCCAAGTCCAACACTAAACAACATTCCTAAGCACCACATCTACAGGTCTTTATAATACCTCCAGAGATGGTGACTACAGGCATTTTTCCTTATATAGTTTCACTAAAACTGAGAAATCAAACTTGTCTTGCAACATAAACACACACAAATTTTTCATTAAATGCTGTTTCTCTTACAAGAAACTATTTTTTTAAAATTTTTTTATTAAGTATATGACATCAGATGCTGAAATTATTTCTTTCTATTTAGGGTATATGGCATGTCTTTTTTGTTTCTGAAACAATACAGCTAGGTCCTGAAATTCAGAAACAGTTTTCTCAGCTAACTGAGAGCTAGAGAATCCTACAGACTGCAGCTAAGATGGTCAACAAGCAGAAGTTTATCCAGATCTTCTTTAGAAACCGAAGATTTATTTTTTACAAAGAGATTTTTTAAAGTATACCCATAAACACACGAGACATGCACTGATTTGTTTATGACCTTCCAATTAACTTTATGCCTTTTCCCCCAAGCCCAAAACTAATCCTTAATACGGAATTGACATTTATAGTTTCCGCATCTTAAATTTTGAGTGAGCAAAAGGCTAGCAAAAAACCTCACAAAAAAATGACAGCAAAAGGATTTTCAAAGACTAAGAAAATTTTGGCAAGACCACCTGATCCGCAGCAAGGATTTTATTATCCTGTTGCTACTTTCTGCTACGCGTATAGCCTCATCATCCCTTTTCATATCCATAAAGCATTGACTTCAGTGAACTGTTTTCATTGGCAAACGATTATTCAGTTTCTTAGAAACTCTATGCAAAAAATACTGAGTTATAATTACCCTTTGATTTCACTCACAGCATTTTCCCCAACAGCTGCAGCATCCCCTTCAATGAAATCTGGCTGATGTTTATTGCATATATTCAACCAAATACAAAATCCAGTAGTTTAGTACAACTGCATCCATTCAAGGACTTTATACTTTCTTCACAGATTAATAGCAACACTCTAAATCAAAAGGATTTACAATTCAAAATTGTTCCTCAGGATCTGAAAGGAAGAATTTTTCACCAAAGTTCTTGCACAGAAGTACCTGTCTTCAGACATTAAGCTACCTCTCTTTCCCTAAAAAATCCTGAAGAGTGACTGTATCAATGAGAACAGCCATGCAAAAACGTATCTCATGTCCACTTCCAAGCTGAGCAGTCACCAGGAAGGGCTGAGCTCAGTCCTTCCTAGAGCATGAGCACAACTTTGAGCCTTTCCTTCTCTGTAGCTCTCAGATGGGTGCAAAAATAGCCCAAACCTTCCTGAATTAGTACAGCTTGAACTTTAAAAGTAGCTTCAAATACTAAATCTATTAATAATTTAAATTTATAATAGCTACCTTCTTGAACTAAATTTTAACTAGCATAAAAAAGCATGAATTAGGAATATTCTGTAAGTTATCATTATTTTTTATTTTCCAGAGACACTTATATTTTTCCTGAACTAGAGCTTCTGAAAACCTCTAAGCTTATCACCAGAATCAACTATGTAATGGTATTGAAAGCATCCTGTTTACACACAGGAAAATGGGCTGTCATCACCTTCTTCTTTCTTATAGGTAGTCAGAAAAAAAAGATTAACTTACTGCCTAGATCAGTTATGGACTCAGCATTGCTAGAGGTGTTCAAGGCTGGGCTGGATATAGCTCTGAGTATCCTGCTCTAGTGGAAGTTTTCTCTGCCCATGGCAGGAGGATTGGAAATAGATGATCTTTAAGACCTCTTCCAACCCAAACCATTATATGATTCTATAAAACCTGATGTTAAGACTTAATTGCAAAATATTGCTCTAAGGTTAACTAAAATTTTTAATTCCATTCACTATGTGGGTTATGGACAAGAAGCTAAAGCAGTTCTGCAAGCAAAAGCAAAGCATTTGCCCATGAAAAGCCAAGAACAACTATTTTAGAAAAGGAGCAGGGCTTCAGTGGTGACATGACAATATATCACTTAGAAGTAAACAAAAGCATTAATCATCAGATTTCAGAAAAGCAAGAAACTATGTTCTGGTACTGAAAGTTAATTAACATTTAAGATAACATTGGGATTTGACTCCCAGTTTAAAAAAAAAAAAAGAGTTCAAAATGAGTTGATTTTTAAATAAAATAGTTTTTTAAAAATTCCAACACCCAACTCCTGAACACTGCCATAACAGCATAAAATTCAGTGCAATCAAAACCTGCTATGTGTATGGTATAGGAAGAAGCTGTTGTAGTGGGTTGACTCTGGCTGGGTGCCAGACACCCACCAAAGCTGCTCTATCACTCTTCTCTGCAGCTGGACAGGGGAGAGAAAACATAACCAAACTTGAGATAAGGACAGAGAGACATCACTCACCAAATAACACCATAGGCAAAACAAACTTAAATTGGAAATAACTGAATTTCTTACTAACAAAATCAGAGCAGGACAGTAAGAAGTAAAATGAATCTTCAAAAAAAAAAAACACCTTCCCACCACCCTTCTCTCCTTCCCTGCTCTACCTTTGCCCTCCACAGTAGTGCAGGGAGAAATGGAATGGAGTTATGGTCAGTTCGTCTCAAGTTGTTCCTGATGCTGCTCAGGGAAAAGAGTTCTTCCCCTTCTCCTATGTGAGGCTCCTCCCACAGGAGACGGTTCTCCATGAACTGCTCCAACATGGGTAATGCGTCCATACTGTGCAGTCCTTCAGACACTACGTGCTCCAGCTTGGGTCCTCCACAGACTCAAAAGTCCTACCAGGAAACCTACTCCAGTGTGAGCTCCTCTCTCCATGGGTCTCCTACAGGGTCCCTCTCAGGCATCCACCTGCTCCAGCATGGTTCTCCTCCACAGGCTGCAGGGGGATCTGTGCATCCCCATGGTTCTCCATGTGCTTCCAGGGCACCGTTGCCTCATCATGGGCTGCAGGGAATTTTAGCTTCAGTGCCCAGAACAGCTCCTGCCCTTCCTTCACTGGCCATAGTTATTCCTCTCACATATTCTCACTCTGCTCTTCTCTGGCCACAATTACATCCATGCAACAGCTTTTTTTTTCCTTTTTAAATATGTTAACACAGAGGCATTACTATAATTCCTGACTGGCTCAGCTTGGCCAGAGGTGTGTCTGTCTTGGAGCCACCAGGAATTGGCTCTGCCAGACACAGGGAAGATTCTGGCAGCTTCTCACAGAAGCCACTCCTGTGGCTCCCCTGCTACCAAGACCTGGCCACCCAAACCAAATACTGCCATCCCACCCAGGAAGGATTAGTGTCTTTAAGCCAATTTTAACAGTATTGAAAGTGGTGCAAGTCTCAACATGCACCACTTTTTTCCCCCTCTCAAACACTGGCACATGACAGAGCTGCCTGTCATTTCATACTGTACTAAACAAGTGTAGTCAAATCAGAGCATCTGACAACCATGGGGGCAAAAAACCAATGCCATGGACCACAATAATTCTCTAGGCTTCATGTCATGCCTTTTTCCATCATAGGCCCTTTCACTCAAAATTGATCACATCCAGGGTTTCCAAAATTAGCTGCTGTAAAAGAGATGGTAGGGGTCAGTATTCAAACAAATGGAACTGAGTAAGCTATGTTCTGCTCACATAATACTTTCATTCAAACATAAAATCAAACTACCTCATCTGGAAACCTTTTAACAGATACATGGGATAGTCACAGGAAGCACTCACCTAGCTCTGGAGCACACCTTACAGTCTTAGGATTCCAGATTTATTCTGATTTCAAGTGCCACGCAGCAAACATGCACAGAGTCCAATGCAAGATTGTTTTCTCTAGTACAAAAAGCAACAAATATCCAAACAAAAACAAAACAAACAAAAGCAAGCAAACAAAAAAGCAACAACAAAAAAAACCCAAGAAACAACAAACAAAGAAAACCACATTCCAGTAGTGAAATGCTTTAGAGGCTGCATAAGCTTATTGACCAGTGCCTTGTTTACTCCCAGTAATGAAAGCAGGGCCACCTGGTTTCTGCCATTCACCTGAGACCACTAATGCAATCAAATTGTCCAAGGAAGCATGTACAGAACATATCACTGCTTGCAGCTTCTCTGCACTAAATCATCCAAACAGAGCCAGTCAACCCCAAGATTAGCTGCATATGAGTTCATGTTATTCTTTTAGGAACCTCCAATCCAGAATGGCCATGGAAGACTGTCTAAGGAATCTGAAGGCAGTGCCACTAACACAAACACTCTACATGTCTCTTTTGCATAGACAATTCAGTACCAGCTCTAGACAGATATAGAATATATTTATATATATAAATGACATGCATACACACACACACACATTTTTAAAGTAAAACACCGCTATTTTGAGTATTTTCCCAGAGCAGCTCTCCTGAGGAAATACTGCAGACTACCTTCACTACGTAAGACCTCACAACCAGGAACACAAACTTTCATTGCAGCAGTTAATTTACAAGACTTTTTATCCTATCTCTGAGAAAGACAAGGGAAAAGTAAACAAATTAAATAATAAAACATAATAAATCATCATAAAAGTCCTGGAAAGAGTGCCTGCAAAATAAAAAAAAAAAAAAATTAAAAACAGGGAGCACGTGCATGCAGAGGAAGAGAAACAAGTAACATCTCAAATGCATATGTAACACAAGACTTCCCCTAATGTTTCAAATACCACTAAAGAGGAGCCCTGCTGAAATAGTGAAGAAATTTATTTCTGACATTCAGCTATATAGAGAGGTGGTGCCTGTGTGTGTGTGTGTGTGTCTATTGCAAGGTTGGAGAGTTAAACCAATGTAAAATTAGAATACCTCAAAAATTCCTTGGTTCTTCTAAATCTCTACACTGTGACAACAATGTAAGACCAGATCTAGTGTGCACATACAGCCTTACCTTATGTTTCTAAAATTAACAAGTGATGCTTTTAAATATGCTTAAGCCACTGCAAGATGACCCTGTGCTTCACCCAAGAGTGACTGTGACTCTCCCCCATGCAGCCATTCAGTGCATTAAGGAGAAAATTAACAAGTTCAGTGAGCTCTGTTATTTTTGAAACAGCAAACAAAAATAATAAAAACAAAACATTAATATTGAAATCTAATTATTTTTAATAAATGTTCTGGTTTGTAAATGCTGGATCTAGGGAAGTTTCTCATTTACTACAGCCTGAAGCAAAGTTAAAGCTGCTGTGCTGTCAGAGAGAGAACAGGAAATGATACAGAGAAAGCACATCCCACTTTATTTTATCTTCCAGAAAAATACAATCTAACCAACCTCACATATAAAAAAAACTTACTAAGTCACCTATGAAGATGTAAACTTCATTGGAAAAACTGCATTAGTTCAATAGAATTCTGACCTGTGCTATGCAGCCATCCAAAATCTTGCCAATGATCTTTTCAACACCATCTTCAATAAACACAGCCAGCAAATAAATATCCAATAAACAGCAGTTTAAACAGCAGTCAGCTTAACCTTTCCCCTGTCTTTAAAAAATGCCAGACTCTTCAGTGTTTGCTCAAGACTCTTCTTTTACCAACATTCAATTTGAATGAGCCGGTGCAAATGCACTGTTCATCCCCTCATGAGAGGAGGATGCATTGATGTGAAACATGAGGAGAGTGCCTAATGCTGAAACATTCTCTCTGCATCCTCAATGAGATTTTATTACAGGGCTCTCTTTCTTCTACCTTGGCGTGTGTCAGCATGCCTGCAAGCATTCTACTGCTTTTAATGCCAGACAATATCTGTACACTTGTATTTATGTTTGGTATACACACACCCCCTTCCCCAGCACACGTGCTTTATGACCCCACAGGAGCTACCCAAAAAATTATCAAATCTACCCAAGTGATAATAGGGAGCAATGGCATAAAAAATATATTCTGCTAACTCTCTGCCTACTAGGAAACAGATTTAAACTCTTTTGGCTTTAAAAACCGTTAAGGGCTTGAATTTTCAAATGTGTCTAAAGGTAAATCTATTTTATAAACTAGCTCTGTAGTCCTCAGAGAAAAACCTGGCAGTTCAATGTAAGTACAAACAAGTTTTTAATTAAAAATAGTTACTTTTTGTGTTTTATCAGAGATCCATATGACAAAAATGTATAATGTCTCAACTTGTCAACAAAATATTATGAATTAAAATCTGTATTAAAAAAACAAACAAGGAAAAAAACAAACAAAATCTACAAGACCACAACAAATTTCCTAGACTCTGCAACTCTTCAAAGAACATTACTAGTGTAAGTGCAATTTTTGGTTAAAGAAATAAGACTTATAAGAAGAATGGCTTTGACCAAGATATCTGAATATCTTGGGCTGTGACAACTAGATTTAACCAGCTTTGATAAATAATAAACGAGCCTGGCAAACATTCAGTTTTTCTAGTCCTCCACCTACATCGTTCTACAGTTCCTGATGATACATTATTTATATTTCAGGAGCATTCTCCATGAGGTAATCTCCTTCTACACCAGTAGGAAAGAAGTCTCTGTTGCAAAAATCATTCATTCCATGACAGCAAGGAAGTAAAAAATAATTATTTTAAAAATTCAGTTTCCTAGTCATAATAAAAATGCACATTACAAGTAATGGGACAGAGAAGCTGCTATTCTAAGTGAAAATTTCTTCGAAATATTACGTTTGAGAAAAGTGCTATCTATGGCAATACCTTTCACTATTGTCTTTGATAAAATAATAAAAGTTCAATAAAATGAAGTCTTAAAAATATAAGTCATCTTGATGGGTCCTGTATCTTCCTTACTTTTCTGATTTATTTTCTTTATTCTTTTCACTATATCGTTAATATATATTTGTTATATACACTTCTATTAACACCTTATTTCTCATTCTGTCACTATGCCTTTGCTAAAATACTGTCTCTTTTATACCACTTATGCTGCAGGATTGATCCCAGAATTTTATGGAGCGTCTAACTTTGGCTAGGGCTGGGAGTAACCACCCCCACCACTCAACCCCACAAAGAAGGGCAGGAGTTTCAGGAAGGTCTTGCACTGCTGGATATTAGATTTTCTTAATAGCTGCAATACAACAGGGCATATTGTGGTGAGTTATCATGAAAGTCATCAGGGGCTTTATGGGCTCATATGCCCAACTGACAGTACCCCAGTATGATAAAGTTATTCCGTTTAAATTATTGATGATCCTTAAAGTTTAAAAAGCAAGACTGCTGGCAATTTCAAGAGTAGAAAAACACAGCTCCAACCAAATTTGTTTTAGAAAGCATTCAGCAGTGGAGTAAGATGATAAAAAGAAAATATTATGGAATTTTTTTTGGATCTTCCTATTCTATCTACTCTTGTTGAAGCCATGCCATTATCTACTTATCCTTTTAGTGCATAAAAGAAGATGACATCATGGAAAAACAGCAACCTACCTATTTTAGAATAAATACAAGGAACTTCATATCTTTCTGGCTAACACTCGATGCAATGTACAGAGGAAGACAAATATATGGGAACTGCATTGCAGAAATATTATAAATTTGAGAACACAATTTTGAAAACTTAAACTGCGGCAAATAATTGCTTTCCAGAGAATTATATGAATTGTAAGTTACAGACATAAATATTACATTTCCAAATTGAGAGACAGAGTAAAAACCTATCAGTTATTCTTGCATGAATCAAGATTTAATTTTTCTACCTTCAGGCTTCATCCTAAGTTTTTAAGCAATACGTGCTGATGTTGGCAAAGGCTGATATTACGTTAATTAGTTATACCTAAGATAAGTGTATACTTGCATAAGTGTTTGTGAACCAGTCCAGCACTTTCACTGGTATCTTTTTTCCTCCCCTGTATTACTGACTGCAGTTGCAGACTTGCAATGAAGAACGAATATATTTTCCTGCTATATAGGCAGAGTTCTTGATATCATGTACACTGTACCTTTATACTCAAGGAAATGCTCACTTGGTGGGGAAACAAAGCATTGAAGGCTTTCTAGGTAGCACAGAAATTCCCATTTTTGTTCATTCAACATTTAATCACTTATTAGTGATTTCCAGTATTAGCCAGTATTTCCTATTCAAAACAGTGTTGCAAGGTAATTATTGCTGCTTCAAGTATGGGGGAAGTTGTAGGGTTTTTG
Source organism: Toxostoma redivivum (assembly GCA_013397375.1). Lineage (NCBI taxonomy): Eukaryota > Metazoa > Chordata > Aves > Passeriformes > Mimidae > Toxostoma > Toxostoma redivivum. Next base: position 625,827 of record VXBI01002035.1, on the reverse strand, counting down.
TTATGGAGGTTTGTCGCTGTGGTTTGGGGGTGCCAGGGGTCCCCAGGCTGTCTCACAGCCCTCAGTGACACAGACCCGGCTCGCCGTACCCAGATTGTTCATTGGCCTGCCGAGCTCCGTGAACCGGCAGAGTGAAGAGACCGAGATACATAGCAAGCACAAATCTGCAGTTTATTAGCTACAAAGGTATCCTACTAATGCATCTGAAGTTTAAAAGTTTCCAAGGGTTTATATATCTATTAGGGGTTTTACAATTTGCACCAATTACTAAAGGGATTCTAAACCTAACCAATCCCTAAGGGATTTTACATTCAAAGTCAGCCTATTGATGCTAAGAGAAAATGGACCAATAGTATTACAAAAAGATAACAGGGGGTCTACATTCCATTTCTAAATCGTCACCTAGCCAGCAGTTTCTTATCTGCATGAAATTATTCTCCATGGGGGCCTTTCTAGGGATTCAGGGAGATTTTTTGTCTGTTTCGGGAGCACTTTCTGCTCCATCCACAGAGACTGAGTGAAATCTTAAGGCATCCATTTATCAAACATTCTGTCACTCCAAATCAACAGGAGAAAGAAAACAAAACCAAACCAACCCACCTTCTACAAAAAAAACCCCAAAAAAAACAAACAAAAAAAAACCCCACAGACAAATAAAATAAAAATATCCCCTTCTTTCTTATCTGAAATAGAAGGCAGGCAGACAAGAAATTGATGGCAATTAGATATGTTGAAACCTACTGACTGCAATACAACTTAATTAACATTATAGATATAACGTGTAGGACGGGAAAAATCTAAGCTGAAAGAATGTCAACTTCCTGGTAGTGCAATATTTGATTTGTTTATTTTTATTCTCAGCTAAAAATTGACCCTCTTTCTAGTATGTCCCTCAATGAATAATTCCAGAAGTAATAGGTTTTTTGTATTCAGATCAATACTTTTCCATTTTGCCTACTGAGGAAACTTGTCATTTCAACTGCTTTGCCTTTAGTCACAACCAACACAGATGTACAATAAGGAGGCAATGTTCAGAGACACGGACCACGTGCACAATCCAAGGGTTGTTCTCTTATGCCAAGCTCCATTTACCCCATTTCAACCAATTTGACTTAAATGCCAAAGTCTTATTTTCTGCTATTAGCTCTCAATTGTAAGTCCACATCAGGACTCTCAACCTCTGTCAGACCAGCTGAGCTGGTCCTTTGCAGAAGGCCCCAGCCATGTCCCAGTTTCATTTCAGGTCACATATCAACCTATGCACCAATAAGTGGATAAACATTATGTTCTTATTTGTAGCAACCAATTATTCAGCCAACACAGCATTTTTTGCGTGTTTGTCTGAAGAAACTCAAAAGATCACGCTGACTGCCAAGAGTCACCAGTTAAGAAGAAAACAAACTTAAAGAATAAATGTAATGATGATTGATAAGAAACCTTGACAACATATATAGCTATCAGGGGGAGGGGAGGAAAATTCAAATAACTTTCAGGCTGCAGACTAATACCCCAAAATACCAATTTTACACAGAGATTTGTTATTAGAAGATCATCAAAACACTGCTTACCTGAGTGAATGCTCTGCCACTTGTAAGCAGTTTTTCAAAGAGGTGATATTGGAAAAAACTTTATACAAAGTATAAAGTTAGCAGAGAAAACTAAACTCAGGACTTCATTAATCTAAATCAATCTGGTTAATTCTAATACAGCCAATAAAATTCTCTGTCTGGGAGTATGCAGCTTTTTAGCTCTGATTTAGGATGGGGTGATTGCTTGAAAACATGAAGAGACTGGGTGACAGACAAACCAATGCAAACTGAAGAATTGCAAGGGGACATTTACAGTTCAGTTTGTGAGTTTAAGGACCAGAAATTTAGAAAGCTAACTCAGTCACTAAAACACCACTAGATTTCAACAGGACCAAGACATCTTATGCTGAAACACCACAGATTTTAACTTCCACACATTTTTTCCTATCAATAAATAGAACTATTCAGAAAGCCACTGTACCACTGTTCATCTATCCAAATCACCTAAGTCTTTGGAAGCATTGTCATTCTACAAGACAAAAACTCTATTACTTCACTTTACTGAAGGTAAGAGTCCAATAGAGATGAGAAGCTGGGTGTTAAGCAGTTATAAATCAACTGAAAAGCAAGAGATATGACAGTCTTGTTTCCTATAGTCCTGATTCATAAAGCTGCCAGTAGTGGAGCTCCAATAACTCACATACACCAGGATTTTCCACTTTGACATTGAGTATCCTGAAAGGTGACTCTTCTTCCTCTGGCCAATTGTTGGTGGGGAGAGGGTTGTGTTCTGGATGAATTTTCTTTTTTTCTTTTTTGCTTCTTGTGGTTTTTTTGTTTGGTTGGTTGGGTTAGTTTGATTAGGTTTTTTAATTGCATACATGATTTACATAGCAAAATGTAATCTTTTTTATTTCTAACTCAAGTTTTCTGGTCATTAGTAGTAATGTAGAATGGGAGAGATGATTTCCAAGTCCATCATTCTTACCTTGCCAGACACTGTTCCCTGGCTATCTTTGAAAAGGAGTCCAAGTTACATAAAATACTCCAAGTAAATCCATCTGCCAATATACACACTAGAAATCTAATCAATAGTGGGGTTTGCATGTTTGCACAGCTGTTAGAGAAAGACATACTTATCACTGCTATTTTATCTGTATTTTTTAATAAAGTGTGTGACTGTTAAATCATTACCTCCTTCCTCCTCTTTTAATCTGTTTCTCTGACTTTAACTTATTTACATCATTTGTCTTCACCTTTAATTTCCTTCATTATTTAACAACTTTCTCCATCATTTCCACTAGGCTTTCCAACCTCCCCTTTTGCTACGTGCTTTCTTCTTTTCCAGCTTACTTTGTGGTTTCCTTACACATCACTCTTTTCCAACCTGACTTTTTTTCTCATTCCCTACTGTTTGTAAGAATCAGATTTGTAGACTATCTCAACTTGAAAGGCATCCATAATGCTCAAATACTCCCCTGTTCCTTGCTACTCAATACTTTGGACAGTGCTATCAGGCATATGGTGAGATTCCTGCAGTGCCCTGTGCAGGGCTAGGAGTTGGACTTGATGATTCTGATGGGTCCCTTCCAACTCAGCATATGCCGTGATTTTTTAATTCTAGGCTCATGGTGAATGTTCTTATCATCAAGACATTAATAGGTGAAACAGTAGCATAAAATTTCTTCTTGTGGAAAATTAAATTTCCTACTAAGGAAGAGCCTAAAGATTTGTACCGTGACTGCCATGGCACTGTGCACCATCCCATGCTGAACACACCAATTCCTATTAGCAATCCTTCTTCCTGTAATTGAGATGCAAGTATCTCCTCTTGTGAATCAACCCTCTCCAGGCCTATCCCCAGCAGGGTTACAGTGCAGCAGCTCCCCAAGAGGAGATCAATGGATGGTTATTGTTCACTTTGAGGTACAGAAGACCAGTCTCCATCACTTTTAATAGGGTATTAATGACGTTATTCTTGGACTCAAAAATATTCTTGGACTGATGTGAACATTACCGGCTTTTTTGAGAGCCCATTTCATTGATTAACTGTACTCACAGCTGTGAAGCTCTTTTCAATATTCAGCTTAATTATGCCTTTGCTGATGCCTAAAGACCATTACTTCTTCAAATGGTTATCATGGTCAGCCATCTAAATGTGTTTATTTTGCAGAACATGAATAAGTGATGCATCTAATCACAATGCAAGTGTTACGCAGCTTCACAACATTTTTGTTGTCTGGCATAATGAGCAAGCTCAGAATAGGCACTTGTCTGTTGGCACTGTCACCCTGTTATAGAATTTCCATTCATTTAATAGCTCCAGGCTGGCAGCTAAAGCAATCATGAATGGCCAGAAAGTCTCTGTCCACCAAAGCCACATACCTTCATTCAAGCTTAGACAATTCAAAGCATGCTCCAGCTCTCCTGCTAAAAAGATTTGGGGTTTAAAGATTAAGATTTGTGGAGAAACTGAACATCTGAAAACTAAAATCAGAAGAAATGGAGATTCCTACAGTTGGCCTGTTATTAACAACAGGCCAATGAGAAAGGTGCTGATGGCAGACCAGCACACAGTTACTTTCCATACAGCATGTAAAACCATCCCTGCTGCTAATGAAAAGGGTTTTGCCCTCATATTTACAAGTGCCACAACTAAGCATGAACTCCTTTTATTTTCTGATGCCAAAATGCTATTAATTTAAATTAGCAAAAATACCTTCTCTCCAGAGAGGAAGAGCACTTTCTCAGACAGGGTATATTCTGAAATACTCCATGGTTCATACTAATCCAACATTGGGTGACTAGATTTGCTCCCTTCTAAGCACGAAATCTAGTGAAGTATTTCCCCTATACCTCCCTCAGAAGACAGCTTGCTCTCTGGCTGTTTGAGCTGAGAGGAGTTTCCTCCACTTAGGATGAAATCCCCCAATGGCCATCCTTTAATTTTCTGCTTATCATTCAACAACCTAAGAAAAGTGTGTGCATAGTCTCTGCAAGTGGCTGAAGGAAAATCAACTTCTTTTCTTGCCTTCTGGTGAGTCACTGCACTGCTAGAGATGTTAAAAAAAAATTATTTTATTTAATCTCTATTTTCTCCACATTTTTCTCGAGGCTATATATCCTTTGGAAGTCTCTGAGCAATATCAGTTCTGCTGCCCCTACTGCTACAGTATTGTACAGTAACACAGAATTTGCCTAGTCTTCCTTAAAATAGGTGAAACTGCCAACTCACAGAAAATCAACAGTCATTAGTACCTACAGCGAACTCAGGCCAAACAATGTGGGAGCTCAAAGTGCTACTGAAATGTATGGACTGTGGGGGGAATATATCAAAAACCAGGGAACAGGAGATAAATACAAACATTTATGTTACTATGAAGGGCACATAATTAAAAATGCAATTAAACAGGAAGTAACTTAAGAAGAGAATAATTCAGCAGAGCATATCTGAGTACAAAATGCAATTAATTCAGAAAGGAAATATGAATTAAAAAGTAATTATTATGTTTTGCAAAGGCAGAATAAATGTAACTGAATCACACTGTTCAGTGCCTTGTGGCTTGAGCTTTTTTGTTGCTTTGGTTTTTGTTTTTTCTTTCTGTTACTATTTTTTTTTTTTTTTNCCAAATCAATCAAAAATAGTAATTAAAAAAGTTCCACTTCAGCATCCCAATATGCCTTAGGGTAACACCACATATAACGTCATGGAAATAGCAGGAAGAAAGCCAGCTATCAAATAATTGACTACTGCTCAAAGCACTTATGCTTAGGACCTGGGTTCTGGTTTCCTAAAGGACAGAGACTTTCAGTAAAAGCCATTGTGCCATAAACATAATCACACCAATTGATTTTAAAGACTGGTTAAAAGCTATTGCCTGTGACAGACCAGGTAAGGAAAACGATCTGTGTTCAGGGACTAAACAAACTGAATTTGCACTTGAAATATTTTGACCTCCATCCCACAAGTGCTCCCAGCAGAGCTCCAGCCCTATTGAATACTGAAGCCATATTTCTCCAGCCTCTATTTGAGACTGCACATCAGCTCCTGCATGTACCTCCCTCTTTTACACTCAGAAAGGGAAAAACCCAGCCCTCAGTAACAGCCCTCAAGGTGTCTGCTAGAAGGGAAGGAGAAGGACAGCATCTTTTCCAACAGAAGCACATTTGGTGGCCTTCAAGAGGCAGAAGGGGTAGTAGTGAATAGCAGTGCTATTTTAAGTAGCATGCAGATGTCAGAAGATGACAAAACGAAAAATATGTTAAAAATAAGAAGCCTAAAATGTCAAGTGCCTTCATGCAAATCAGATTATACAGGGCACGGGGCAAACCAGCAGCAGCAGCACATGAGCCTAAAATGCAGCAGCTGCTTATGAAGAGGAGCACCAATGATGTTCACCAACTCCATATAAACCTCGGGATTACCCCTTCAGATCTCTGCAACACTTTCTGCATTAAGTTTCATCCCAACACAGTCCTACTTCCAGGGACTCTGGGTTTCCTTTTTACTGCAGCATACTAAACCAGAATATGCCATACTTTTTGGTTTGGTTTAAATTGTGTCAGAAGATACTAAATATGTAGACCATCTTCTAAAGAGGGCTGCTTTAGCATCAATAGTTCAGTAAAAAACAGCTGTACCTACAAGCACTCACAAATCTTAGAAATAATTTTATTACATGTTACTTTACACTAGACGTCCATAATAAGCCAATTTTATTCAAGTAATGTTTTTGGAGATAGTTCCCTCTTCTTCCAAAAACCCTAATAATCTTTCAAAAGAGAATAATGACCTGGATCTGGCCAGTGATAGTATAAAGTATTTCTGCAGTTCACCACATTTTTAATTCACTTTGATGTCTGAGCCACTGTGGATTCACTTTCATGATCATTTACACAATTAGGTTTACAGAGAACACACATGCTAACCTTCTGCAGAAACTGAATTTAAAAATTAATTACCAATATGCTTTCCCACCAAAACCTTTAATATAAAATAGTACTCAGCTGAATCAGGGAGGTTAACAGATAATGTACTTATCTTGTTCAAAATAGAGCAAAAGTGTTAGCATGCCAACTAACAAAGTTGAAGCAGCAAGGCCCAAAATTCAGAGTAATTATGAAGAACAGAACATTTGGAGAGGGCTGGTGCTCAGTCAGTCACATTGTGAACAGAGAAAGACAAAATTAGTTAAATAAATTATTCATTAGTATTTAACAACTTGGCACCGGATACAATATTTGTCTTTTGGCAAAAGAACAGTAGTATGAATCCATCCACTTGTAACTGCACTGCTGAAAAAGTTAATGTAATTTATTGACAGGTTAATTTATAATATTACCTTAATTAAAATAAGATTATCTTATCACTTTCTGCCTGAAATGAAACTGCAGCTGATCGGGAGCACTGTACCTACAGGCTAATGAATGATTTCAAGCAGTTCAGTGCCCAATTAATATCAGCATCTGGTTTGGAGATTGTTTCCTGTCAAAGCATTAGCCCTATATTAATTACACTTTTACTTAGTAGTAGCAGAAAGTTTCAATCTTGATGTTATAATTCAAGCAGAAATACAGATAATAAAATGGTCAGGACCTTGAATTCATGTAACCAGAGCAAACTTTGTATCATTTGCCAGTGTACAAAACAAGGTATGAAACTTTTCCTAGCCTGATTTGATTCAAGAGTTATGCCAACAGAATACCAGCTGGAGAAATGCATAGGAGGCCCTTCTGTCCAAGAAGAGTGACCCACCTACCTGTACCTGGAGCATCCTGGCTTCATGATGGACCAGACTTCGTTTGGACAAAAAGGCGACTTCTTGGTGCCTTCTTCAAGAAGGCAGCTTTTAATCTGATCTTTGCCTTGAAAAAAGCAACTGAATAATTCACAGATTTTCAAGATTTGGCACAGCTGGAGGATTTGGGACAGGGCAACTTGGGGTGTGTGGAGGAAATATCCTTTGACTCATTACAATCTCAGAACATGTGAGATGAATGGACCAACATTTACCTCCTGCCTACTTATTGATATTGGATTTAGGGTAATCAAGCATGATTTTTGAAATAAGTATTTTTTTCCCATAAAATGTTCATCACTAACTCTACTAGCACTACAATACCATTAATACAATTAATATTAATTAAAAAAAAAAAAGAGAGAGGAAGTATAAAGTCCACACCTGGCTTGGTGTTTTAACACTGTGAACATCTAGGGTTTAAGAGTATCTTATCCACATATTGTAGGCAAGCTCTGTTATTCTTTAGGAAAGGGATAGTGCCATTTCCTTAAGGCATTCTCTACAATGACACCAGGCTAGAGATGTGTACCAAATGGTCACTTGAGAATGCAACAGGTACTCATTTCTGAGAGAAATTGATTCACTAGTTGGGTTAATTTCTGAAGTTGCCAATATTTTGTTCACTAGTCCTGAGCTCAATATGCACTGAATAAATTAATAAATAAACTAGGAAAGCAAAAAAGAAACAAAGAAAAAAGACAAAAATACAAGTACTACCTTTGCTGCGTAGCTGTGACACCATCCTACATCTTTTCCCTTAATTTTGAGTGGCATTACCAGCACCAATTTGAATTCAAATACTAGAAAGCTTCACAAAAATGCTTCAATGACTTTACATGTGCTCCTACCTGAAAATCCATAGAAAAAGCCGATAAAATCATACTTTTGCTTCTCATGAATGCTCAATTTTAATTAAATGTCATTACTCCAACTAGATCACACTTCATCTTTTTTTCAGAAGCTAGGCAGAAAATCTGTGATTCTGTCTCCTTTTAAGAGAGTTTTAACCATGTTTCTAGGTTCCCATATACACCTTTTACTTACAAGATTTCCTACGCTTCCCTACAAACTGAAGCAATTTTATCCCACCCATGTAGCATCTCTATGTAGCTGTTGCCAAGCCAATAAATTAACAGACTCTTGGGCTGACCATGCAAGGTAATTATTTTTTGATTGTTTTATCTGGAATCGACAGACAGCAGCCCCTTCTCATACCTGAAGCTCACACTCAGCTTTTGATCTCTATTATTGTGCCACTGCCTACCAAACAGTTGTAATACAAAGAAACTGTATAAAAAGCTCCTTTCTAGCACTTGGGTTCCCAGGATGATCAAAATTTATTCTTTTTCTCCACTGTAACGGGTCTGCACTGCAGATTTAAAGGTTCAGGATTCACATTTTGCCAACAGTGTACCTAGAAGAAACTCAGAGTTCCAGATCACTTTTCAGAAGGAAAAAAAAAAAAAAAA
>VXBI01002035.1:594870-616994 GCA_013397375.1 Toxostoma redivivum | reverse complement strand
AAAAAAAAAAAAAAGAAAGGGTGCGTTGTTTTTCAAGTTAGTATTTTGAAAGTGAATCCAATTCTCTGTCAAAAAGGACCTTTAAGATATATGGGTAAAAGCCAAACTCTTTGCATCGTGAGCAGATGCATTCAACCTTCTGCTTCTCCTAACCCCAAAGGAGCTCCCAATCTAACATACTTTCACTGTCTCACACCTCTCTCTTCCTGCCATAATTATCTTCCTCTGCCCCATGGGCCAAATCTGGGTGCTCTTTCCCAAGTTCTGAGGGCTCTATTCTTTTCCACCCACTTCTGTTTCCAATACCCTTCTCTCCTGCACTTCTGTGTGTACACCTTTTAGCATAAGCATGAATTAACTTAAAAAGCAAATAAATGCAATGTAACGTTTGTATCATTCTACTCTAACTAAAAAATACTTTTAAAACTGCAGGCATATGAGCTAATGTCCTAATAGGGACAGCTAAAACATTGAATGTTGCCAGAAAGCTGGTGATTGCCAAAATGAAATATCAGCATAAACCAACTACTATGCCAGCTATTCCTAGCCTTGAATATGAACCTCCTTTCCTAGAGATGGAGATCACTTTTCCAACACCATAATGTGCATTGGATAAATCAAGCACCTGCCTGAAGGCCATTAGAAATTCTCAGTCTTGAGACAGCAATGAAAATGATGACATCTCTTGAATTATTTATTAAAGCTGTAATAAAAATATTTTGGAAAGTGATGGTCACACTTGATAAACTAGTAATGACTACACAAAACTAGAGTTGCGTGACATATATCTCACTTAATTTTAAATGAAGCACTTTGAAAAGTGGAAATAAATTACATGACCTCAATGGAGTTGCTCTGATATGTCTTGGCGAGCAAATTCCTCTAGGTTTATTCATATTCCAGATCGTGAGATAAGATTTTAAGTTTAACTCACAACATGGTTCCTCCTTTGGTTTGTCAGAAGACGTACAAAGAAGTTGACCAAGGCACACAAAGTATTAAGATTTTTTTTTCGGTTCAAAATTACCATCTCCTGTTCCTCTTAGAAGGAGAGGAAAGGTATCCTTTATGCAGGTTTCCTAGAACAAACAATTAATTTCACACTATTTTTTCCTTCTAAAGATAATGGATTTTCTGGCTATTTTCTTCTTTGAAAACTCCATTTCACAATTTCAATCATATACATCACTAAGATTCACCAACATCAATTCTAAAAAATTTAATTATCATGATAATTAGCATACTGGGGTTATGTCCCTTGAAAAGAGTGACCGAAAACACCTAACTTTTTTTCCCCAGCAGAGAAGACTCTTAATGTAACAGTTAAGTCTTTTTTCCTGACAAAACTTTCAGAATTATGGGGGTTTGGTTTTTGTCAGATCTTTTGGTTTGGTTTGGGTTTTTTAAAATAGCAGAGGTTTTAAGCTTGGCTGCTCATAGTCTTGTCTTTGCTGTGAGCAAGCCAGCATCCCAACATCACTTATCACACAGTGTCACCATCCGCATCATTGAAAGACAGGATGGGAAGCATCCCAGGCAGTATCTCAGGCTGGACTGCCAAAATACAGAAACTCAGAGAGGAATAGAAAGATGAAAAGAGACTAAGTAAGACCTGTCATCTAACAGTGAATCAGACTTGCTTAGGTTTTCTGGAGTGTCCTGAGATTTTCCATTGCTGCACCCTGTGAATCCAGTACAAGTATTCACACCAGCTAGGAGATGATTACCTGAGTGACAGTTCTGATTTCTTCCTTCTGACAGTCGTACAGAGCCCAGCACAGCCCCCTTTGTGTTGGTCACACCTTCCAACTGCCTGGGCACAGTCAGTCCAGCTGCAGGAATGCTTTTCCTCCTATTCCCTGCCTCCTCTAAAACCCCAGTTGCCTTGCTTCCACTCTACCATTACTTGCCTCCTGCTGCCTCTGTGTATTGCCTTCTCATAGTTTACATGGATTATTGTGGGAGATTGACAGGTTTGTCTTGTAAAGATATAGAGATGCTGGTGAGATTAACAAAAACCACGAGTTGGGCCACTTGCTCATCTTGCACCTGGGCTTGAGCTGGGCTTAACAGCTGAATGAGGTCTGGGGTGAACTGAAGGCCTGATAGCCTGATGTTATCTCAGTGAAGCACAGGAGAGCACCCATATCTTGAGCCAGATATTACCCTGACTCTCCCCCAACCAGTCATATCAAACATTGTAATAAATCTGGCCCTTCAAGGAGATTGGCAATATGAGTAAAGTTCTGGCAGATGTCAGAGGGCCCTCACTGCCACCTCAGCTGGGGGAGGAGGATACTGAGGCGTTATAGTTCTATGATGTCTTTGTTTCAACCATAAGCTACAAAACTCAGTTTGGCTGAAGGTAATGAAAAACTCTCATTATTCATAATTTAATTTATATATTAAAAAAAGCACATTAACCAATATGAAAATGAGGAAACATCTTCCCCCATCATCTCTGATGGCAGCAACAGGTAAGCAATTATTTTTGACTACAGTCACATTTCCATTTTTTAAAAAGAGTAAAGAATTGATACTCGAAATCCTCCATTAGGGAGGATCCGAATTCAAACTTCACAGAAGAACTGACAGGCTTGCTCCTCGCTCTGCCCTCCAAAGTAGGGACGCCTCTTGGGTAAGATTTGCACCTCTAACTGCATCAAAGCACACACAAGGACACTTGTACAGAGCACTACACCCTCATATTTTTAGGTTGAGTGAATTTATCACCAGCAATCTAACAGTAATCTATAACCTGTTGCTTCAAGAAACTGCACTTTTGTGAATCTGTGATGGTGAAAGCTCTGATTCAATGTAACTAGACCTATAATGTTGAATTGGTTATAAATCAGAAGTTAAGGCTGGCTGCACCCTGCCCTCTTCTGTCTGAGGACAAGTTGGAACACAAGGGGGGTTATTTTCTGCCAAATTTCATACTCTTATCACAACAGTTATATAAGGTGCAATTTATACCTGTGAAAATACACTGCTCATTTTGAGAGTTCAAGAACAAATAAACAAAAAAACCCTCTGGCAACCAAAAAAAAAACAACACACACCCTGTCAAAAAAAACCAAGGAACAGCAAGTGCATATATCAATGAAGAGAAACCAGGAATCAGGTTTGACAGACAGCAGAAGATGGGAATCCTATTTTAAACAAGAACTCAGGAGCCAGAAGTACATCACATTAAACACAGGAATTGAAAACAAAACCCATTAGAAGCAATCCAGCCTTCACTGAAACATATACACATCATCATTACCAATAATAATTTGGCTCTTCATGTGTAATCACTGCATGCTAGCCTCACTTTATATTCATAAGGGCCATTAACGTCAAGAGGAATTGTGCACATGGGCACCACGTTGCCCTCGTGCTGCTCCTCAGTCTGCTGTGCAGAGAAAACCACCTCTGCTTGCCACATCTTCCCTCTCATCTAACTCAGGAATGGAAACAAGGAAAATGTTATTGCCTTTTTTCTTTTTTTTATCTTTTAATATTCCAATAATTTTGTCATATTAAGAGCACCAGAAAGCTAAGTTGTAGCAACCATCTGTTCACATAATACTGAATTCAAAACAGCACATACTGGAGCACTGCAAGGACAGAATCCATCACAATCCCTGCCTCAAATTCTGATGATTGATTTCATAGGTTACCATCATCTAAAAACAGCCACAAAGATTAAAGATACAGAAAATAAATTTTAAAAAAACCCACAGATCCCCCCCAAAACAAAAAAAAAAAAAACCCACCACACACAATAAAGCCCCCAAAACAAACCAACAAACCAACCAAAAAACCCAAATCAAAACAAAACCATAACAAATTTTAAAACCCACCCAAGCATTAATCCACCATATTTCATTTAGGAAGTCCCCCCTTCTACTTCCTCCCAGCAGATTCAGGACCAGGGGGAAGCAGCATAATCTTCCTCCCCAGCATTTCAACAATATCCTCACAGGATGAAATTTTCACAAAGAAAGGACAACAATCAATCACTGCAGTGTTGTAGGAAAGGTTCAGATAGAGCACATAGCACTAAATCACTCTCATGAACACACCAGTTACATTGTTCATCACCTACATGGGCATTAAAACCCTCAGCTGTCTGAGACACAGAAACAGGGGAGTCTGACTGGAGTCATACAAGGTTGAGCAAAATGTTGAAATACAAACTTGTTACCTTGCCCTTAGTAGCTCAGGTGAGCCACAAAACTGTAGCTTCCTTCATATAAAAGCTAAGCCACCAGGAAGCTGCCAGGAACATAACTGAAACACTGAGGGAATTCAATTTACAAAACCATCTGCAACAAACAGAGAATAAATTATTCAATTGGACCAATGCTTTATTTTCAAGTATAACTTATCTTCTTATTTTCTAAGTAGAGCACATCAAGTCAGTCACAGTCAAGCCACAAAGGTACAAAATTTTCATATCAGAACAACACAGGCAGAGATGTTTCTGGAGGTAGAATTATTTCATCCTTTTGCTTCATCCTAAAACTATGTCAAACCCAAACAGCTATCAAATTTAAAGTAAGAGCTCACACAGAAACCTACAGAATTGTAAATTCCAAATGGTTTTACTTTAAATAAAAGATCAGTAGAAAATGCTTGCATATCTAATCTTTATTTCTCAGGTTTATTTAAAAACCCTGCACTGGGCAATTCTTGCATATGTCTATAACGTATTGTCAGTCCCTTATGCACTTCCTATGTTCCTCTTACAGAACCCCAGCTTGGTATCCGCATCATCTCAAGACACTTATTTATGTTTTCAATTCCACAGTAATTTCTGATTTTGCTATCTTCCTTGCAATGATTTAAACAACTTTTAAAATACTTCTAATACAGTCAGAATAGTTCTCCAGAAACCTTGCTTGTCAGTGCCCATTATTTTACTATAATTCTATAGCTAAGTAATATTTTATTACTATATCAAGTATTATGTGGGATAAATATAAGTTCTGTATCTTGCAGGACTATGGTTTAGTCTTTTATTACATTAGATCTTATTTTCATAACATACTTTAATTAGCAAGTCATTTACTTAGATCATGAGAATTCAGCAGGCAGTCACCAAGCACTTCCATCTTGTTAAACAAGATTCCATCCCCAGCTGGAGAGAAAAGGGAAGGGCACAAACAGCTAGAGGGAACAAGTCTTCCACATGCACGAGAACAACTTCTTTTCACTGCAAGCAAAGATTGGTTCCTGCTTTGACACCTGTCCCCAAACCTTTGCAGAATTTCCACATCACTAAACATATTTAACTTGTCTGTAATTTCCATCTCATTTAACTGGGGAAAAAATGTACTGCCTGCAAAAATGAAAGAATCGGGAGAAGACAGGTGTATGGGAAGGTACCACCATCACCACCCAGCCTCTATGGAACAGACAAATCCCACTGGAACTGAGCATCTGCACTCTAAACATGCCATGCTAGCCCACCCTCCAGCACTGCACCCTGGTCTCAGAGGTCTGGAATTTAAATACATCTAACAGCATCTTTGTTACTCTAAGTTTGAAGCTCCTGTCCCTTAAAAGGTTACTGAATGATATACAAGACTGAATAATAATCAAGATGTAACTGGATTTGGAAAAATCCATATGCTAAAGCCCTTAGAGCTTTACCAATGCATAGCCTCTCTCCTCTGCCAAAAAAAAAAGAAAAATATGTCCCAATTATGTCCCCAATATGTCCAAAAGTAAACCACAATTACAAGTTAAATGCTGTATTTTGATTTTTAATTTAATATAAAAGGAATTCCCCATCACTAAGGAAAACTATTAGGTATTACAGCAAAAATTCCAAAACACTGCTATATGAGTTTAAAATGATCTTTTGATCAGTTATTTCAGCAGACAAAATTACTCTTCATTTCCTGTAGAGATGAGACAGCCTTTACAATTTTTCAGCTGCTTCTTCACATCAGCATGTGGGTTACTATGGAACACCAAACACCATCATGGACAGATCACACACTTTCACCCAGCACCAGTGCAACAGTCTCTGCTTTAGTGATAAGTCCTGTCTGAAACCATTTTTTAAATATAAAAAGGAAGAGCTCTGAAAACTGCTACAGTTGTAATGCAGCTTGCACAAAGACAGATCACCACTCATCCTCCACTGGCATATCTGTGATCTCAGAAAATACTCAACAACAAAAACAAAAAAAGGCTATTTTTAGGTATTATTTTTAGGAAGATAATTTTTTAATTCCCTTTGTGATACAGTGTTTAACATAGAATAAGTCACTAAACAAGTCTATGTAAATATATCTCTAAAAACACTCAGTGTTACAGATTAGGTGACTTAGTCATTGTAAAAGACTACCAAAAAGATATTTCATAAAAATACCCTCTCTAGAAACAATCTGTGAAAATATATTATGAAGCATTGATATTTATAATAGTACTTCTAATAAAAATGTTATTGTTATTTTATAGCAAAATATTGTTCATTAAGTCATTCTCTTTGAGTGCTGAATTTAACATCCTTAGTTTACCTTTCTGTGGAACAATAAAATTGTGATGGATACATGGTTCTACATTGAAAACATTTTGACATTTTCAGATTACTACTTTTTCTCCTCAATAACCCATTAAGTGTTTGTTTTATAATCACTTTTTGTAACCTTATACAAAATAATGTGATAAACCCTAACTCATATCTAGGATTAGAGCACTGAAGAAAGTGTAATAGCTATGTATTGCAATTGCTGCTCTTTAAAAAGGAAAATGAGGATTAAACACATTAAATGGAATCACACACATCAGAGAAGAATCACTGCCCCAGAAGGTGAGATAATCATGAGCAAGGCTCATGATTCTGAAAGCATTCTAGAAATCAGTTGTCTAGATACTGATACCCTTCCACTTGCTTGAAAGAATCACAATTACACAGGAATACAGGCAGGAACTGAGTACTAATCACCAAGGATAGATTCCTTTGTAACTTTGCTCAAACATCAACATATTAAATAAACAACCATACCCAAATCTCTAAATAAAGGAATGAGCTCTGCCTAGCACCCTGCCTGTCCCATGGACAGGGGATGATGAATCCTCTTCTGCAGGGCTACCACCCTCCCTGCCCAGGCCAGCCCTTGGGAGACACCTGGCCACTCATGCTGTGTTCTGCCTTTGCTTTAGGGATGGCAAACTGCTTTCCAGATAAAAATATGCACAAAGGTGAGAACAGATAGACACTCAACTTTTGAGCAACCTGGTCTAGTGGGAGGTGTCCCTGCCCCTGGCAGGGGTGGTTGGAACTGGATGATCTTTGAGGTTCTTCCCACCCCAAACCAGTCTATGATTCAAGTCAGAAAAAGTCTGCCCATCACGTCTTCCTCTTAGCTCAGCTATATGGCTAAAAGCCATTTCTATTTCAGAACTGCAAAGCAACTGGTTTGGTATATGAAAAAAGGATCTGGATGGTAAGAAAATAATACATCTGAAACTTTGACGTCGTTAGTATTTCCATAAAACAAAGCTACAATTCTTTTAAAGACTAATTAAGGGGAAATGAAAGGATGAAAATAAATACTTGCTTAGGAGAGTTAAAAAGGGTTAGGAGTGAAATAAGGTTTCTGCCTGAAGGAAACACTGAGGGGTAACTTCTGAAACCAAACCCTTTAGTGACACTATGATTTCATTTTTAAGGAAATGTGTTAGTATTGCGCTTATAGAAATAACAGCACAGTTTGAGCTAGAAATTCAAGCACTACAATCACTCAGTGACTTATGATTCAGCTAACTCCATTCAATTCAACAATGATGACAGTAAACCCATTATGAAGCATGCTAATAGCAAAATTGCAGTGTGGATTAGGAGAAAAGCACAATATTTTATCCTTGTCATCTGTATTCAGATCTCTGAAAGAAAGCTAGTGAATCTACAAAAATAACAGTACTTATGTAATCAGCAAGTATTTCTGTTTCAGGTTTACTGAGGACAGGTGGCTTTTAGAACTGAGCTTCAGAATTTTTCACAGAGATTCTCAGTTTTATTAAGTAAAAGTTTGAAACAGTCTCTTAGCTTTAAAGTGAAGCAGCATAGTATATATAACTTAGCACTTTTTTTTAGCTTTTTTTAGCTATGGATAGGTGTTACATTAATAATGTAAACATGATGTATTAAATACAAACCAACTCCTTAAAGGTTTAGCTAACCAAGGACCTTTTTTTTGGTGCATTGTATAGAGGCTACTCAAATGAGGCTCCTTGCCAAGAACAGAGTCACTGCACAAATGAAAAGTTATAACTATGCAGCAATCAAAAGAAATTATAGAACTATTAAGTAATTGTCACCCTCAGATATAAGAATGTAAAGTCAGAGAGGATGCTATTATTTCAGAATTTATGTTATTTGGAAATGCAGCAGCTCATCCAAGTTACACAGGCATGTAATAAATTGTGAAAGCAGAAAATTTAATCAAAATTCTGACTAGAATAAGTAGATACTGCATTATGTTTCTCACAACAGTAGTAAAACAGAGATGGCAGATACCTTCATCTATGTCCCAGAAAGCTAGTTATGCATGATATAATCTATCATATTCAAATACAGCAACACTTTTTAGACACCTATTTTATTCTAGCATGATGTTGCAAAAGACAAAAAAAATATCAATTTGCAAAGCAACAGAGGTGTATGTATATCTGTGTCCACTTGGTGTGTGTATATCTCAGAATTAACTAGATGTATCCTTAAGTATCTATGCAGAACCTCATCTACTTGTTTCTTTATCTTCATGTCTCCCACCACAAAAATACCCCATAGTACTTCAGCTTCTGAAAGCATAGACACACGCTCAAGCCTCCTCAAAAACAAACAAACAAACAAAAAAACAAAAACAAAAAACAAGCAAACAACACCCCCCCCCCCAAAAAAAAAAAAACCAAAACAAAACAAAAACCAACCAACCAAAAAAAAAACAAACAAAAAAAAACACACACCAAACCAACCAACCAATATTTTTTGATCAGCCAAAATGAGTATTGAGGATTTCTTTCCCGGTAACTAGGTTGAAATGTCTTTTCCTAATCTGGGCTTCAGTTTTAACATTTTGTTCTCTCAGTTGGATTCATCTGTCAAGTCCTTATGCTTCTGGGCACAGCTGATGGGCACTGTTCTGCATGACAGTGAAGACCATGTCCTCTCAGACTATGCTTACAAGATACAAGATTTCACCCATATTTATACATACCTTTGCTCTGGCACAAAGATCATAAGCAACCTAAACTTCAAACTAAATCTAAGCCCACAAAATACCATCTCAATAGGACCTGTCCTTGCACTGACCGTCTTTATCATTGCCATGCATATTCTCCTACAAATAATTTTTTGCTTGGTTTTTTTTTTATTAAATAGGTTGGGTTTCTGGAGAGGCTCTAGCAAAGAGGAGGAGCTATCTCTTATTCTTCCTTTGTTCAGAGAAACAATATCTCTTGCCTCAATCCCTTGTAAAAAGTTGCCACCTCCATCAGGCTCAAATGGAAATCCCAAAGCCCTCAGAAGTACACCACCATGGATTGCCTGTTTTAGAGATCTTTGACACCTGCACTAGATTTCTCTGTAAATAATTATTACTTAGCTTTTCTTCTACAAATGGTTTTTGGAAATAAAAGATACAAAAATGATGCAAAACGTGTTTAAATAGAAAGTAATTTTTCAGATGTTTTCCTCCAGAGGGTGATTCTTCCACCCCAGCATATTCCACTGCTCTCCAGATTATGAAGAAAAAGGAGCAGGAACAAAGGTACTGGCACATTTTTATGTTACATGGTATTTGTACTGGTTTTTCTCACTTCTGAAGTATTATGTGACAGAACAAACCAATGATTTACTATCAAGAACCAGAGCTAAGATCGTTTGTGAAACTGGCAGTTAGAGGAGAAGGGACACGGCTAAAGCAGCTTTCAAACCTTTATATTCTTATTTAATGGTTGGATTAAAAAAAACCTGCAACTGAATCATACTCCACCTTTCAGATAATCTGGAAGAAGTTTCATGGTTGTCCTTCACAAAATTCCTACATCTCTGTATTAATTTCCTACCTTCTTTTGTTACCAAGTTATCCTTCAGTTTCTTCTCATCTAGAGCCACCTCCTTTCTTTTGGGAGCTCTGCATCCCTGAAGTTCCTTTCACTATTTTCCACTCCTCTTTCTCTTGTACTCTGCCTCTTTTAGCTTCTGTTCACCAGAGCCAAGGAGGAACACAGGCATCCCACCAGGAGCACCTACACACCCCATACCATACACACACATGTAGGTACCACAGTGCAGCCCTCAGAAGCTGCTTCTGAGCATGAGGAGCTGGGTCCAGGAGCCAGGTGGGCTCTGTGAAGCCCCTCAGGGGTTGAAGGGGCTCCTGGAAGACAGCAGGTCCCAAATCCTGATCACTGCCAGGTCACTGATGACTCTCCTGCTGTGTAAGATGAAGCCTCATAGACCCAGCTAGAAGAGCCATTCTGTACCTTAGAGGATGACTAATTAAAGTAGCAGCCACTTTTAGTTAAGCATACAACTGAGTAATTTTTCATTTTACTTAAAATGGGGATTTTCACTGTGACTTCCATGTTCAGCTGTATTTCACCATACTTCAAAAGTATTATTGTGGATGTCAGAGTGCAGGAGGACAGAGAAATAGGCACACCTTCTGTCAGCTTTTGATTAAGAAATACAGTAGAATGGACCTTCATTAATTCAGATCATACTAGTAAGACCAACATTGGATTATTAAATTATGGTGAACAAGTTTCAGAACAAACAGCATAAACGGATTTTTAACTGTCAAGTGTATTTTTCTCATTTATGCTGACAGCTGCAACACAACTATAATTATTTACTACACCCAGTAAATTACAACCTTTTGAAAAAAAACCCTTCATCATAGAATCACTCATTGAACTTCTGCTGAGTAATGCTGAAATCTGTTTTTCCATTGTTTTTCTTCATTTTTTCTCACTTCTAAGTGAGAAAATTAACAGAAATGTCCTGGCATATACATATATATACAGATATCTATATATATATAGATATATAGATAGATATAGATATATACACCAATGGTATGTAGTGGGAAAAAAATCATTTGTACTAATTTTCTCAGAAGAAATTTTCCTTCTAAAAATAAAAGACTCCTCATACTATATTTTTGCCATAGGATGGCATGGTTTAGAGGAGAAGATGAGATATACTGGAATGCTAAGAAGATTGTTGCTAGTCTGAGTATACAGTTTATGTCTGTTTATACCTTGGGGCCTTTCAGTGAAGTCTCAGATGGGAAAAGAGCACAGAGTTGCACTTATGAATAAGGAACCTTTCACTAGTATTTCAAGGTATGTTTGGTTTTTTATTTGATGGCAATACTTCACCATCACTCAGAAAAAAAAATGTAAAATAACTTGAATTGTTTCCACACTTTCAATGTAACAGTAAACAAAGATATAAGCCCACATGTGGCTTGGACCAGGACAGCACTTTTGGAAGAAGCGTTCCAAGCTGGTGGAAAACCACTAACCTAATCTATTTAGAGCTGGAGAAAGGTCATCTTCTTCTCTGTAATCCAGGCTGAAATGAGCCAATGGAATCAGTAAAACTCAACCATGCACCTTATAAAGAGTAACAGTTGTATGCTTGTGAGTATTTGGGGATAAATGGGATGGCACCTTGTGGACCAAACCCATTTTAAAGAACTGCCATTGTTCTTCTCAGGCAATGATGACCAAAATATCTGTAGAACTGAAGAAAGATATACAGATCACTTTGCTGGCATTTCAAAAGACAATGTCCATGAGCTTAGTGAGGATTTTATGACCTTTTGAGAAGTCAGAATTGATTCTGCTGGAGGGGACAGACTCAGTTGAAACACTTCTTCTTCAATTGGTGCTAGAAAATAGGTCTATGCAAGTCTTAACATGCTGAATGACAATGAAAACTACACTGTATAATTATATTTTTCTATTACCCTCGAGCCCAGATCACAACCATGTAATTTTTATGGAGCACGTGTATAAAACACAGTGCTCTAGCAGAGCAAATGAATACTACATCAGGTTATATAAAACTATTGCAACTGTCTTCAGCAGTAGAATGCACATGCTAGACAGGAGGCCTTTCAAAAGCAATGCTACACTTTGGATGGAAGAGAAGGACCAAACTAAGTCACTTCTAGTGAAGTTACAAGGGACCCAGACCAGCATAACAATGCTGCCTTTTGCTTAAAAGTAAAAATATAGGAAACAAATGTTTTCTATTCTCTGGAAATGTTGGCATACTAAATAAATAAATAAATAAATAAGACAAAGAAAGCCCTTCTCCCCCTCCTAAGCTGCCAGACAGAGAGCTGGCAGGTGCCAGGCAGCAATGGTGAAATGAGATGGAATTGGAAAAAGTTTCTGCATGCATCTGTTTCTGTCTCAAGACAAAATCAGCTCTGCCTGTATCTTTCTGACAATTGTCTAACACATTCTTAAGGAGGAAATGTCACCTGGAAATGTAACAGAGTACATGTACTCCATCACTCAGCTTGCTCACAGAAATGCAGGGCAACATCAGACCTATCAGAACTCTGAAAATCTTAAAAATTCACAAATAAATGGGTGACAACTAGAGGGAAGTTTTTTATCTGCACTGTTTTGTGTCACCTAGGTTTCCCTGCCATGTTCATTACATGATAGCAAGAGTCATAGTGGAATTTAAGAGAGGAAAATATGTACTGCATCAAATTTTCTTCTGAAACACAGTGATAGACTGACTACGATTAGTGTGACTTTTTCTTGATCAAACTGTTTTCTTCCACGAATCTTCAAATAGTGTAACTATTTTCCACCAATGTTTTTGTCAAAGAAAGTCAAGCCTTCATCTTGCATTCCCCCTGAAAGGGTGAAAACAAAAACCAAACCAAACCAAAACAAGAAAGAACAGGAAGGGGAGAAACAGAATGATATTCATCCTTTTGTACACTTTCCTTGGTCTTTACCAATCTTCTGGGACTTAGTAAAATAAGAAATTCCAAAAAGCTGTATTATCCCTCAAAGTAAATCCTTCTCCTACACAGGCAGCCACCACACATACACCATCATGAGAACCTGTGTCTCAGCTGTCAGCCACTGCATACAATTTCGTATTTGAAGTTACCTACAGCTGTTAAGGCAAGTATGGCTAGCAGTGACCTGGAAAATACTTCTTGAGCTGATATTCTCCACAGATGAGCTGTCTGACTTTGTGTCACCTTCCGTAAACTGCCTCCTTTGCTTCCTTTTATGATCTATGCAGTTATATACTTCTGTACCTTCCTTTGTCACACATCCCAAAACGATCCATTAGTGAGGCATTTCATATGCAGTGCCCTTTTCTCACATACATTCTACTTCCTCTTTTTCTGCATACCAAAGCTGTGCTTGTACCACTTTCTGATGGGTTTTTAATTTTATGCATTTTAAGAAGCTTTAAAAGGAATCCATGATACTGCCAGGAGCAGTAACAACTTCTTCACTTCCACAGAGTCCTCTATTTTACTTAAAACCTGCTGGAGTATTTGAAGGTTTTGGGAGAAGAGGACCCAGGCATCAATGTAGTAATGTAATGCATTTGTCTTTGTGAAGGTCAGCAATTCCTTCCACATTACTGAAAAATACCGCAGACAGTACGTAATCATGAGCTTTGTTACACAGCATTTCCCAATAGCTGTAATATCCTATTGTCTACTCCAAGATGACTAAGAAAAACCAATATCCCCATCTCCTACAGATACATTAAAAAAGGTTTTAGTCAGCATATACAACTGCTCATCTTTGTGTTCTGAAGTCCACTGAAAGATTGTAACATTTGCAGTCTTTTACAGCTTAACGTTTGGAGAAGAAAAATGAATTGCTGTTCAGAAGATTCCTGAAAAGACCCAGAACCAGCACCTTTCCTTCTTTTTCCAATGAAAATACACCAAGTGTAGCATTTTTATTTGCATGCTGGCAAAAGTATTAAACTTTGAGCTTTAAATTCTTGCTTTGGGGGATTTCTCCAGACTTAGTGTAGCAAAAACTAAAGACTCATTTTCCACACTCTTTTCTTCTTTAATTTTCAGTAATCACTGCTCCAGCTTTGGGTCATTCAAAACAGCAATGTGTTTCTGAGCAAGAACCCACATAATTTTTTTGCTTATTATAGCTAAAAAGTAATTCAGAGACATTAGTGAATATTAAGTGTAATTTAATGAATAATTGCTTGAGAGAAGAAAATCTTGTGTTTCTGAAATACAGCAGAAAGTAGTCCTTCATTTCCACTGTTGAGGACTACAGAAAGAGCTTCAGTAGGAAATAAAGTGATGTTCAGGATTCATATGCATTCAAGGAGCATCTATAATAAATATTTTAGAATTACCTGAAATAACAAAAGATCCAACTACTCTGAAATGTTTTTCACAGAAAACAGTAGACAGACACACGCTGTAATGCCTGCAGAATTTTTCCCCAAGAGGTTATATTCCATTGTCATCATTGCCAGATGTTTCTTCTTCACAGATTCTGGGATCAAAAATCCCCCTGTGCATTTCCAGATACAAAGTAAATTTTCTTTCTGAAGCATCTTTCTCTCTGCCTGGTTCTCACACTGAAGTGCACCACCATAACTCTCTAACTCCTGAGACTTGTAGAAAAATACTACTATACCCAGAGAAAGCTGGTAAACACCATAAGGGCATTGTCCTCAAGCTAGTGTTGGCCACCAGAGCCGACTGCAATGAAAAAAAAACAAAATAATCCTGAAACACTGAAACTGTTGTCTTAAATGTTAAATTTTAATCCAGTATCTTCAGAAAAAAAAAATTAAAAGCACCAGGCAAATGTATAAGCGATAGAAATTCTAATTTCAGTAACAGACACATATAAGAAAAATAGAATGGAATTTGATAAAAATGGGGTTGGGTGGTTTTGGCTTTTTTTAAAGTTTTGTTTGTTTTTTATTTTCATTATACTGACAATGCCTTTTCTTCTCCAAACACAGTTTATCATTTGCCTGCTCACAAGAATTTCAGTCTGCTTTCTAAGTTAGAAAGTCAGTGCACTCTAGAACAGATCAGTACTAATTAGGAAGACTGGCAATGGTCATATATAAAATAATGAATAATCCATCCTGTGACAAGATAGAAACTGTAATTACCTGGACCTGAGACCAAAGACTTCACAGGATCAATGTATGCAGCATTTGACTTTTCCCTAAACTCTCAGAGATGCTGCAAAATTATTACAGTAATGTATGTATCACATAGAGGGGAAAAAAAAAAATTTAAGAAATTTCTAAACAGGGAATGAGGTGACACCATCATGTATTTCCAACACTTTCAAGCTATGTAAAGTCAGTCCCACCATTAGTTCAGGTAAAATGAGAGCTTATATTTTACTATGAATTTTCATTCAGTGGTACTTCCAGGCACAGTTTAATACAATGCTTCAAAACTGTGTTAATATAGGCTAAAGTGATAATAAGCCATTGTGTCCACCTCAAATTACAACTGAGATGTATCTCAGTCTAAGAATATTCAAGAGAAAAAAGGTTCAGACTTAGAATTTGTATTTAATGAAGTAAGAGCACTATACCTTCTTTCTGGAACTGCAGTTGAAGACAGAGTTCTGTCATGAAAAAGACTTCCTGTGCAGGACCAATAGTTTCCCAGCTCAAGTTGATTTCTGCAGAGCCTGTGATTGTTTGCAAATTCTTGCACAAATCTGCACACAGTTGCAAGGACACTGTGTTCAAAAGGCTATATAGTTTCCAGGACAGACTTCAGCAAGTGGTTTTTAAACATTTACAATAGAAGTAGCTGCACATTGCTGGGCTCACAACAAAATTAAGAGTAAATCATCACTTTGAGTTTTGAGAAGGGGACTACAATTTTTGTTCTACTTTCTAAACTAAGCAATGCTTCAAGAAATTTAATAGCATTAGAGGACAGGTGTATACCATACTTCTAAGTAGGCAGTCTATTCAAGGCAGTTATTGCTTCAAAGCTGAATTTTTGTAAAGAGTTGAAGTCAACACTAGAGCCTTCTCATTTCTCCCTCCTGAAAGAAATACCAAGCTCCAAAAAAGACAGAGTTCTGGGCTGCTCTGAAATAGCAACCTAATAAAGGAATTCCAAATATTAAAACTCATATGAATCACAGTAAGAGTGAGAAAGAGTCCTGTTATTAACAAAGGCACCAAATACCAGGCATTACACAAAAGTGAGCACTATGTATGCCAAGAATAGCAGAAAGTCATCCACAAATGATAAAAATGAGGAGGAAAAAGAAGACTTGGAAACATCTTCTTTTCATGGTATTTCATGACAACTTGTTTTTATTAGCTGACCTGCCAACCAAAACCAGATATACAAAGACTTCCACAAATTAGGAACACAACAGTAAGACCAGAACTATGAGAAACATGACTAAGTAGGGAAAAGTCACTATTTACACACTAAGGTTCTCCAGTCCTTCTAAAAAAAACTCCAAAATAATGACAAAAACCAGCCCAAAACAAAACAAACAAGCAAAAAATAAAAAAAAAAAAAAAAAAGAACTACTATCAAAACCCCTCTTAAAAAGCAATTGCTCACACTTCAAGGTAAAGCAAACCAAGAATCAGATGCAATGGTCTGACAACTGCTATATAATATATATATTTTTTTAGGTATGTTTTCTCCACCACTAGTAAATGAGGCATATTTTTTAGGAGTCTTTATAAATGTATGTATATGTACTCTTATTATTTATACAGTCAGACTATAGAAAAAGGTTTTCTTTGTTAAAGTAGACTGACACTGCATGTTGCACAACACACTCTCTGTTGAAGTAGCACTTGTTCAGCTCCCAGACAACCACCAGCCTGGTGCATTGTGCTCCATATCAATCAGCATCTTCTGCACATCTGTCAGACACTGTTCCAAGAGCTCAAACTCTTTGAAGGTCAATCCCCCTCCTACCACACTCAGTACACTCAGCCAGCACAGCAATGACAAACATGAAAACCTCCCCATCTCCTATTCTTCCAGACAAATCCCGAGCCAGAAAGCTTTCACATGGACTTTATTGGTACATTTCATCTTTTTGGGATATACTGTAATAGAACCAGAAGATACAGTAAGATATAGACCTGGATAAAGTAGTGTTGCATACAAGATCTAAACAGCACAAGAAAACCATTTCTAACAGGCACTAATTCTTATACCTGAGCAAAGAATCATAGAATGGGTTGGGTTGGAAGGGAACCTGAAGATCATCTAGTTCCAATCGCCCTCCCATGGAAACCTTCCAATAGACCAGGTTCCTCAGTTTCATCCAACCTTGGTCTCAATGCTGCCAGGGATGGGGCATCCACAACTTGTCTGGACAACCTGTTCCAGTGTCTCACCACCCACACAGCAAAGAACTTCCTCCTAGTATCTAGTCTAAGCCTATTCTCTTCCAGTATGAAGCCATTCCCCCTTGTCTTGTCACTACATGCTTGTCTTGGTTTGAAAGACAGGTATTTGCTAAGGAGAGGTAAGAACCCCTTTTTTGAGATGGAGAGTGCAACCCCTTTCCTTTCCAATTATTATCATTTGAAATTAGACGTTTTTAGGTAGAAGAATATGGGGATAGGAATAACAGTTTTTTACTAATATATCTAACAAGGCAAACAGCAGAAAACAACAACAGTTTTAGAAATTGACAACAAAAAGAGCAGTATAGTCCAGTTTTAGTTCTTTTTGGCCACAGTTTTTTTTTTTCTGGGCTTAGTTATTGGTGTTGTGGGCAGGGCAGGTTTTACACAGTTGAAGAGGGTTGGGGTGATGGCAGCAGCGGTTTAGGTGTGAGATGGATGGTGGGGGTTGCTTTTTTTTTACGGTGTTGGCCGTGTTGTTCAGCAGTAGGTAGTAGGATGAAGTGGGAAGGTAGTAGTGTGATGTTTAACAGGAGGGAACATGGTTTTTGGCGTTGGGATTGTGGGGAGGACGCCAGGCAGGAGGTTTGGCTGGGTTTTTCTCATTCTACGTGTGGGTGAGTGAGAGAAAACTATTACTAAGCTGTAGCCACAAATACTTAGCATAACAACGGGAAAAATTCCACAGAAAGAAAAAGGGGAATGATTTAACCCCCAACAATGCTCTTGAAAACAGTCCCTCTCCAGCTTTCTTGCAGGCTCCCCTCAGGTCCTAGAAGGCTGAAACTTGTCCACCCCAAAGCCTTCTCTTTTCCAGGCTGAACAAACCCTGGTCACACTGCTTTTGACGTAGCACAGGACACATTTGGCTTTCTGGGCTGCAAGTGCACATGCCTGGCTCATGTCCAGCCTCTCACCCAGTAGCACCCCGAGCCCTTCTCAGCAGTGCTGCTCTCCAACTGTTCATCTCCCAGCCTGCATTGATACGGGGGCTTGCTCTGACCCAGCTGCGGCACCTTGCACTTGGTCTTGTTATGGTTTATAAGATTCCTATGGGCCCTTTTCTTAAGTCTATCCAGGTCCCCCTGGATGGATCCCATCCTTCAGGAGCACCAATCACATCTCTCAGCCTGGTATCATCTGCAAATTTGCCAAAGGTGCACTCAATTCTCTTGTCTTTGTCATTAATGAAGGTATTAAATGACATTGGTCCCCTTAAGGACCCCCAAGGGCACCGCTTGTCACTGATGTCCAGCAAAACTCTGAGCCACTGACCACAGCCCTCTGGATGCAAGTGTCCAACAACTTACCCACCTAAGAGTCCACTTATCAAATCCATCCCTCTCCAGCTTTGCGAGAAGAATGTTGTGGGAGACTGTGTCAAAGGCTTTCCAGAAGTCCAGATAAATGATATCTGTAGCCCACTGAAATAGTCAGCATCATTGTCAAGTGTGTATGTTAGAGCACTTATTTCTTTAATTAAATGCAAAATAATTTTGAGGCCCAATTACGTGCTTTTGAGAATTTGTACTGGAGCAGGAAAGCACGTCCCAAAGAGCTGGATCTGCGGTTATGATGCTGCAGGGCACAGGATGAAGCTGTAGGGAGGAACAACAAAGGAGAATAGGTACCAGATGGCAACCATAAACTAAGGACACAGCCTATCCCCTCTAGCATATTTTACATGCTGACAAGTATAGACACTTATAACATTGCCAATACAATCTGTCCATCTACACTTACCTCTAAAATTATCTGAGGTCAAATTTTTATCATCATACATATCTAATCTATCAAATTTCAAGTAGGTTACTTTTTGTGATGTGGTGCTGTTTTACTTTAATGACTGATTTGACACAATTCATCTTATGTACCTGACAAAAATCTTGAAATAAGGCAGACAAATAAACAATTACAGAGGAAAAATCCTAAATTAAGGATTAATATAGTAAAATATTCAACACTGAAAAAAAAGAAGCCACAATGCAGTTGAGAATCATATTAACAATCAACTTCAAATCCATAATGCAATCAAAGTTTATAAAAGTTGTATGCTGTTTCTGGGTGGATCACATCTTCCTTTCAAGGTGCATTAGATACACATGACAAAGATGAAAACACCTTTTTTTTAGCAAAAAGTTAGAATAGGCTGTACTTGAAAATTCCAAAACTCTCCTAAAAACTTGTGAAGAACTTTTAGAAGCCTTTCAGCACCATTTAAGAACAAAAAGCAGGACTGTCCTATTTCCTTAAAAGAGCAGGACTGAAGAGTTAATATTTTAATGTGCAATTAGTCATTACAGGAAAAGGTATTTCAGATAACACTGTCCATCACAGATGAAACAAGAGAGCTTTCAACATTGGATGAATCCTTGAGGAGTTTAAAAGATTTCATTCGTCTCCCTGTGTTGGAAATTACTTGGAATAAACAGAATTTTTGGATTTCATATAGTTAAAAGAAAATCTACACAGAGTGTAGAATCAGTCTAATCTATTACCACTCAATTTACTTCATTCAAACTGTGATAACTTACATGAACTGGGGATCTGGCCTATGACTCATTTCTAGGCTTTTAGGCATCTGATCTGAAGCAGGAGTGCTTCCTGGCTGCTTTAAGACACATAAACATTACTTTTGTTTTTTGGAGCAGAACAAATATTTTTTAAAATTAAATTGAAAAAATACACAAACAAAAGCATATAGAGTCTACTTTTTTTCCATGCGAGTATGACTGAGCTCAACCACTGAAAGAGTGGTTAAGCATTGGAAAAGGCTCCTAGGGAAGTGCTAGAGTCACTCTCTCAAAGTGTTTGAAAAATAAGCAGGTGTGGCACTTTGTGATATGGCTTTGTGGGCATGGTGTTATTTGGTCAACTGATGATCTTGGAGAGCTTCCCCAATCATAATGATTCTATGGTAAAAAATAATTTTTGTCTGTTTCAAAAGTCCAAAGAGTTATGTGGAAAGCCTTCATAGTTCCCCTATGAAACTGACTCTCCCAAAGCAGCAGGTGACATTGAAGGTACAGCATCAAAGCTACCCAGACAATCCAGCACTGCTGAGAAGCCTTAATGATCTGCAAATGCACTCCAAGTATTGGCATGCAAATTAGACATCCTGAACAACCTTCTCTGCTTCCAAATTTGGCACATATATTACAACCTGAAAAAAATCTTTGGAAAGTAGGCCAGGTTTTACTCAGCTAAACTTGGACACAAACACATACACAATCTGTCAGGGATCAGTGGCAGCATCACAAAGAAACAGTCTCTTTTGTGTAAAGCTGGGTAGTTGTGAAACCTGCAATAAAAACATGGTATTTGGCTTCAAAAATAGCCAAAATGAGAAACTGCAGAACAATCAAAGTTACTTGAGCATAAATGCCCCAACAGACTGATGACAAATTTGAGAGCACAGATAAGAGAAGGAAAGTATATTTCTTCAGCTGACACTATAAGAGATAGCTTGAATAACATAACCAAGTGTATCAATGGGGACAATATAGAAGGGATACAGGCTATAAACTCTCATTTGCAGAAGAAATCCTCTTCTGATTTAGATGTCAGCAAGGAATTTGAGATCCATTCCTTTCTTTCCTTATTTTAATTTCCTCTCTTACAAGGCCATTACACTGGCCAATTTGCATAATCTCTAGAATCAGAGTGCTCCAAGTGGAAAGTCAGTCAGTATTTGCTCTCATATCCAGGAAGATTTTACACTGGGCTAGGTTTATAGTACTCTCAAAACACTTCCTGTCAGAGTTTTATAATTAAAACTCTTGATAACAGAGCATTTCTTTTATTATAAGTGTATGCTGTAATCAGTTTAGATACAGAAGTGACATAAAAGCTTCATGCCAGCCTATGATGTGCTGGATTACCTGAATTCCTAAAAATTCACAGATGGTAAGCAAGGAGATAAAAATCACTATCCTGGATGCCACACAAAACTTTCCATCTCAAACTGTCCAGTCTAGGTGCTGGGGTTCACCCCCTACTACCCTGTCATGCAGCATCTGTAAACTCATCACCTCAATGACTTTCCTGACAATAAATGTGCCCAAAATTCTGAAGCAGCATTTCCAATTATCTAAAGGAAAGAGATGCAAAAAATTTCTTTTTTCAATTAGTGCTTATACCATTTCTCTGACATCATCTAATCTTCTGAATTTTAGAACATGGCAAGTAGAATCCTTTCTTGCCTTTTTATCTTCGAAAGGGTCATCAGATAATGACTCATGAATCACCTCAAGACATCTATAATACATTTCTTCAGAACTATTTGCTGACATCACTTATGTTTTAAAAATGCTTTAGCAGGAAAATGTTTATTCCCATCCTCAATTCAACTGACCTTTCAGATGACTAGACTTCTCTGTAACATAAGCTTCATTGTGCCTCTTCTTCACTGTCTGTCAGTCACTTGTCAGAATTCAAAGCTCTCTTACTTCTAAAGAGGTTCCTTAGGAAGATCAAAAAGCCAAGTCTCTCTGTAGCAAAGATTAATTCAGAACTAAAATCTTATTTCAACTTGAAGACATAGTCACTATACCAAACATTTTTTTTGTTAAAAATAGCAGATATGAATTGGCTTCAGACTTTCTGGTTCTACTGCTGCTCCTCTGAAACACTGGAAATACTGCCTCATGTCCTGACAAGATTCATCTAAGGGGACTGATATTAACTCATTAAAAAAAAAAAAAAAAAA
>VXBI01002035.1:562403-592342 GCA_013397375.1 Toxostoma redivivum | reverse complement strand
GGGGGGGGGGGGGGATGTTTTAGATTGGATATTAGGAAAAATTTCTTCCCCAAAAGGTTTGTCAAGCATTGTAACAGGTTGCCCAGAAAAGTTCAGTAACCACCCCTGGGGGTAGATAGGCCACTTGGGTACATGGTTTAGTGGTGGACTTGGCAATGCTGGGTTAATGCTACTCAATTAATTTAAAGGTCTTTTCCAACCTAAATGATCCTGTGATTCTGTGGCTGTGAACATCTCATAATTAATTCTTAATTATTTTAAGGATGGTTCTTTCAGTTTTATACACCTTGTCTCTATACTTCAGTACACAATACCGTTACAGAAAAATAAGACACAGGATGGGAAAATGAGTCAAAACATCTTACAGATTCGAAAGAAAATGGAATGGAATGCTTTCAATACCAAATAGCAGCAAAATCCCAGGAAAACAACGATGTTTGTCATTTAAAACATTCACACACAAATACAGAGCTTCTGCATTGACTGAAGTAAGTGATAAAAAGTATCATATGAAATTTGTAAGGGATCATACATGGCCAGGAAGACATTCTCCAGATACTACAATAAAATTTACACTGGAAATAGATGGATTTTTTTCCAGGTTTGATGAGGAAAAAAGAAAAAAAAAAGTTATACATTTCTTTTTACACCCATTTCCAAAAGATCAGATTAATTTTTATTTAAGGTGAATTATTTACTATTATTCATATGCAATTTACATTGCCTGTCCTTTTTAATTAATCTTTCACTCAGCCATAAGAAAAGTTAGCTGAACTGCAGAGCAACTGTTGAAAGACCAGCTAGGAGAAAGGACAGCAGTGTTACCACCACAGGAGGATGAGACTATATCACTGCAAGCAGCTTCTGAACTGAATGGGAAACTTTTCACATATCACCAGAGAGGAAAGCATAAGAAAGACCTCGGATATTGCCTTCACTTTGCCTCCTCTCTGTACTGAGCAACTGCTTATTGAACTCCCACAAACTGTGCCCTACAGGTGTTTCTTGTTTTGTGGTGTAGGCAGCCTGTATAGTGCAATTACTCAATGCAGTGGGCATAAAGAGACAATCCAGTATGACTTGGACAGTATTGTTGTGTTGACAGTATTTTGTGCTGACCTTGCTTCCTCTCAAATCAAACAAAAAAACTCAACCAAATAAAAACCCAAAAAAGCCTAAACAGGAAAGAGTAAGCTTATTCTTTAAATGGATATCAAAAGTGTGTTAAGAATTTTTTAAGTTCAAGAAGAGATTCCTGAACTGCCCTGATTTGACTTCAGTAGGAGCAAACTCCATAATTACTCATATTCTCACCAGCCAGCAGACACTAATTTCCAGTTGTCAAGTCCTTCATGGCATTCCAGTCTCCTTGTCTGTGTAGCCCTGTTCCTTCCTCTTTGCTCCTTCTATCAGAAGAGTTGTGTTTGTCGCTTCCTCTCTCACCTTCCCTTTTATGCAACTTCCCATCAGTACATCAAGACTTTATTTATATTGCTTCTACCATAGTCCAATTTTCTCCATTTTTGAAAATCAGGATCTTTCCTTAGTCCTCCATCCTGTTATCTTGTATCTTGTGCCACCTTCTTTCCCACACCTGCTCCACTCCTACATGCAAGTTATCCACCTCCACAATCTCTGCTGCCTACACTCCACACACCACAGCAAGTCACTGAGCTGAAGCTCAAAACCAGGACCTGCCAGGGCAGATACAGCTGTCCACTTCAAATAACCAAAGATCCCATTTTCCCTCTTGCTCCATAATCCCACATAGCAAACAACTGGCCAGGGACGGCTGATGGCTGCACAGAGGACAGGTGAGGTTGAAAGGCCAGCACATGTGCACCACAGGAAGGAACCACTCCTGCAGACCCATGACCTCAAATAGGGCAGATGCCCAAAGTCTCTGCACATTACCATGCAGTAGGTCTCATTTCCCTGAAAATAATTCCTTTCCTGTCCACATTCCAGCAGGGGAAGTTCTCAGTAACAAGTATCTTTGAAATACAGTGCTGCTAAAGACTTTTTTTATGCTGGCCATATTGAATTGGATGTTCACAAGAAACACTAAATATACACTCATCATGCAATGCCATTTTTATATGGTTGAGAATTTAAGTTCCTCCTCAGCCTTACCCTCTCAAGGGTTAATAACACTAATCTCCTAATACATCTCCAATATAAGGAAACATTTCTCAGATTCTAGCTTGGTTTTCTTGTTTCCTTCTGGATTTAAATTGGTCCACATCTTCTCTACAATATCTTACCAAAGCTGAACAGAACAAGATAAATAGTTTACATGTCATACATAAAGCTCTGCTTACACTTCTGAGTTTACACTTTGCAGTTACATGGCATCCTTACAAAGTGCCTGATTTCCATACTTACTTTTTTCCCTGACCAATTACATTGAATACAGATCCTTACAGAACTCCAAGTCCCTTCCCACTGTCTCCTCCTAATCAGCTCCAAAAGAGTGACATGAAGAGGCTACACTGCAGTCACATAGTGTGACTTTTCTGTGACATCAGCTTCATGTTACATCTGGTCCCAGATACAGTAAATACAGAGTACTAATAAGACATTCCACTTAGTTTGGGGTCTTTGATACTGACTTCATATTTTTTTACTGAAATCACAAAGACCCATTCCCACCTATATTTTAAAAGTGTTAACTTATTCTGAAACTTCATAAATCATTTAAGAAACAGTTAATATTCAAAGACCTTATTATCATCACAGCAGGCAATTTTTCCCAACAGTTCAGAGAGAATGAAATTTGACAGAAGAAAAAGAAGCCATAATAAATATTATATGGCCAAGGGGGTGTTTGGTTGAAGAGCATTCCCAAACCATGCACAAGCAGTCTCTGAGGACTTCATTATGTTTCTTATCCTGTCCTTTTCAGTCTTCTTCCTCATTTTCATTGTGACAATAAAAGTGACAAAACTCCTAATAATAAATGTGATACATAACTTATATTCACATCCATGACATCACTGTCAATCCATGTAGATTAATGAAGTGAGCGTCTCCTTTTAAACAGCAGAAATCATTATTTAAATACAACAAAGTGAATTATAGCTCAGTATATTACCTGCAGTGTCAATCACACCATTAAATTCTTCAAAACAGACTTTAAATTAAACTGTAACAGTCACCAGCATCATTTCCTCATGATTGTGCTTGCCCTTACTTAAAAGATTCTTCAAAAAGCAAATCTGGAAGAATACATTTTTATTTTTTAATTTTAATTAAAACTTTTTTGAATCAAGTTTCAGATCTATTATTGAGTGCAAAAGGACCATGACTAAATCTAGCCAGATCTATCATAGTTTCAAGTGCCAAGTGCCAAGATGGTTGCAGACAATCTGAATGAGAAGGATTTCTAAAAAATATCATCTTGGCAGTAATTACTGAGATTATGTCAGTATCAAAGCATTTATATAACATGGACCCATTACATGATGAGGATGGTCACCTCACAAACTGGGACAGAGACAAGGCAGAGGTGTTTATGACATTCTTTGCCTCTGTCTTCAACATGGATGATGGATCAAGGGGGTCTCAGTAGCCTGAGCTGGAAGACCATAACTGCAAGAGTGATCAAATCCCAAAATTTCAAGCCTGATTTTACACGATCTGTTGCTCCAGCTGGATCCCTACAAATCTATGGGGCCTGACAAGATTCATTCAAGAAACCTCAAAGAGATGGCTGATGTCATTACAAAGCTTCTCTTGATGATTTTTGAGCCATCTTGGGAATCCAGGGACATCGCAGCTGACTGGAAGCTGGTGAATATTGCCTGGATTTTCAAGAAGGGCAAAATGAGGACCCTGGAAACAACAGGCCTGTCAGTCTCACTTCAGTGTCTGGTAAAACCTTGGAAAAGATTGTTTTGGGAGGTACTGAAAAGCACCTGAAAGACAATGCAGGCTATGGCTTCCTGAGAGGAAAGTCCTGCTTGTCAAACTCATTTTTCTTTTATGAAAAGGTAACCCAGCTAGGTGATCAAGGCAAGTCAGTTGATGTAATCTTTTTTTTTTTTCAGTTAAGTTTTTAAAACTGTCTTCTCTCAAGATCCTTCTGGCCAAACAGAAGTCCAGTTCACAGCTGGATAAACACATCATGTGATGGGTGAGCAGCTGGCTCATGCATTGTGCATAAGAGGTTATAGTGAATGGAGCAACATCAGTCTGGTGACCTGTGACAAGGGGGTTCTGCAGGGCTCCATCCTTGGCCCTGTGCTCTTCACAGTCTTCATAAATGACTTGGACACAGGTCTGGAAGGGACACGAAGTAAGTTCTCATATTATACAAAACTGGGAAGAGCTGTTGACTCTCTCAAGGGCAGGGAGGCCCTGCAGAGAGATCTGGACAAACTAGAGGGCTGGGCAATTCCCAACTGTATGAAGTTTAAAGAATATAAATGCTGGATTCTGCACATGGATGGCACTCTGCACAGAGTGGGGAATGACAGACTGGAAAGCAGTACCATGGAAAGGGATCTGAGAATCCTGATCATTGGCAAGTTGAACATGAGCCAGCAGAGCCCTGGCAGCCAGGAGGGCCAACCCTGTCCTGGGGACATCAGGCACAGCACGGCCAGCCAGGAAAGGGAAGGATTGTCCTGCTCTGCTCTGAGCTGGGGCAGCCTCACCTCCAGGGCTGGGGGCAGCTCTGGGTGCTGCAATGTAAGAAAGATATTAAACTATTGGAGAGTGTCCAAAGGAGGGCCACAAGTATGGTGAAGAGCCTTGAGGAGAAGTATGAGAAGCAGCTAAGGGCACCTAGTCTGTTCAGCCTGGAGAAGGGGAGACTGAGAGGAGACCTCACTGCAGTTACAACTTCCTCATAAGAGGAAGAGGAGGGGCAGGCACTGATCTCTGCTCTCTGGTGACCAGTGACAGCAGTCCCAAAGGAATGTCCTGAATTTGTATCAGGAGAGGTTTAGTTGGATATCAGGAAAAGATTCTTCACCCAGCACTGAGCACTGGAACAGGCTCCCCAGGGAAGTGGTCACAGCACCAAACCTGACAGAGTTCAAGAAGCATTTGGACAATTCTCTCAAGCACATGGTGGGATTCTTAGAGATGGCCTTGTGTACGGCCAAGAGTTGGACTTGATGATCCTTGTGGGTCCCTTTTAATTCAGCATATTTGGTGATTTGGTGGTATTTTTAGGAATTTATGTTCAAGGACACTTTCTACTGCTTTTTGGTCTTGCTGGATTCACACTGCTTGGTTAAAAATTCAGGTTTAGCTGAACTCATCATGACTAACACCTAACACCTTAGTACTCAAAATCTAACAATATAGATTTATTTACCTCTTGTCAAATAGCCTAAATGCCACTTGCTATGAAACGGCTCTCCACCAAAGTAGATAATGCGTCTGAACAGAAAACCTGTGGGCTATTTTCTCTCTTGCCCAACAGCTTGCAGAGTGACCTTCATCAAACCACCTCCTGTTTGAGTCGCAGTGGAACAGAGGTAACATACATGCTGACTTCATGTGCTATATATGGCTAAGCTACCACAATGATGCACACTGCTCAGAGGTGACACACTCAGTATAAAACTCACACCTACCTCAGAGAGGCAGAAATTTACTCCCTAAGGATTCAGAAACTATTTATTTTTTACTGAAATTCCCAAAAGGCACATTCAATACCTGGTGATTAAGAGAATGAAAATGGATATTTAATGCGGTAAAATGTCAACCAAATTCAGCCATTCTCTACATTCAATACATTCTCCCTGAACATCATTAATGCAAAATGAAATTAAAGCCAGAAGTTCAGGACATCAAAAGGAAAACATTAACCTAAAGAACACTCAAAAGACATTTTGTATTCTACTCTTTTTCCTGTAAACTAGATAACAAGTTATACTATTTACATTAAGAAAAGATTAATTTTCTACATGTCGGTGGATGGAATCAGTTGTCTCCACAAAACATGTCCAGAATCCTTCAGGCTTTCTTAAGAAGACATCTATGTTCTCCAGCTGACTGACCCATAGGGCAGACACCTGTGGCAGGTGAGAGGCAGTAGACACTCAGGACACAAAGGCAAGGAACGCCTCACCAATTAAGCCAGACCCCAACCCCAGCTGGAGAGCTGACAATGTGCTAACCAAAGCATCACCCCAAAGTCTTCCATTTCTGAAATTTGATTCCTCTCCGGGACCATTTTTTTTAACCCAGCTAAAACCCAAGAACAAGCAAGGTCAGTCCACCTCTCAACGTCCATCTTTCTGGATTCTATTTGCACAGCTCCATCACCTGTTGCACAGCAAACTCAAAACACTCCTGAATGGACTGCATGACTATGAAATACATTTTATGCTTTTTGAGATGCATTTCATAGAGTAAATCAAAGGAGGAAGGCAAAAAGTATAGGCTACTGCAAGGAAAACCCTACCCAACTGCATTCTCTCAACATGGAACACAGTTATGCTTACCAAAAAGGTAATTAAAGGCATACACGGGACAGGGGAGGATTTTTTTTTTTTCCCATAAAAGCCTATACTGAGGGGCTGCATATTACAAAAGTAGGTATGGAATTATATATTTGTAATACGGATTTTAAAGGGAAGGTTCATGTGAAGTCAATGGGGAAAGCCTAATTACAAAGGATCAGCTGCGTACAATACATAGGAAACTGTCAAATTATCTCTGGTTTTTCCCCAGTAATTAACATGTCTGAAACAAATTACCCACACTGATTACAAAGTAGAAATTCAATGTATCTCATGGTTATTGCAACAACAAAAGCTACACAAAACAACTTGGCACTTTAATCATTACTCATCTTAAAGGTTAAAGCACCTCTAGATACTGAAAGTAGGAAGACTTAAGGAAAATTATTTATATACTAAAACTCCTAAGGGTTTTTTTAAAAGAGCAAAACAAAAAAAAAAAAGTTGATTTATCAACTATAGCATTAAAAAATGCAAAAGGAATTAAAAAGATTTGTACTAGAGTTGAACATGGAAAATAAAACACTTTCCTCATCCTTTAAAAACAACCAATTTTACTAAACTTAGTAATTATGTGCTCAGTCAAGCACGACACCTATAAACAGATTCTTTATCAATATGCCCATTTGTTACATACAAAATTTCAAGTTACATTGTACTCAAGAACCAAAAAAAAAACCTACTGCTAGGGAGGCTATAAACATGGTGGGGCAAGTGGCTTTTAGGAAAAACACTAGTAGGCATATGCACTAATAAGTGATGGAATTATAATAGTAACACTGTTGCTTTTTGCTCAACATACTTGAGATAATTTTAGTAAGGAGGTAATATAAGAGTAGATCATTATTTGAAGGTTTTCAGGAGCAGTTATGGAAAGATGTCTACAAAAGTCTACTTCCCCCAGGGGTGAATACATTTTTATAGGTTTTAGGAAATAAGCATAATTGATAAAAAGAACCAATTAGGAGGACAAGTGGTGATGCAATTTTTTCTTAGGTCAAGCCTTTTCTTTGGAGCCCCCCATTCAGCACTAGCTGTACTTTGTCCATGACAAGGAATCTCCAGGAGTTATTCTCAGCCTTGGTTCCCAGCAAGAACCAAGATAGCACAGAGCCTTGTACCCCCTGGGACCTGGGGCTCTGGAATTTGTTTTGTCTTTCTACTCAGGGAAAGGCCATGGAAAAGTATTGGGAACACTAGCTACTTATACAATAGGTGACAGAGTTACAAATATATGTATGAAGTACACAGAGAACATATAAATGAAAAAAAGGCAAAACCGAAACGGCATCAACACAGAAAATACAAATCTAAATGTAGTACTTTTCTAGATTTAAGTGTCTTTTTTTAACTTTGAAAACATAGTATTAATACAATAAAATTAGTAGATAAAGCAGCTAGTATCAAGGAGTTTTAGCTTCCCAAGGGGAATATAGCTAAAACAGTATAGATTTAAGGCAAAACTTTATGTCAAGACAATTTCAAGTAATTTTTTGCAAGATTACAAATTTGGTTCATAATAGGTCTCCAGTGGTGATTACCAACACAACACCTTTGACTGACTATATTGACAACATGCTATGATCTACATTATTTTCATTGAATTACTTGAAAAAATTGAATTACTTGATAATGCAAAATCAAATAATAAAGAATTAAGCCAAGAAAATCAGTAGTATGGTTCACTGAAGACAGTAATTTGACTTGCATAAACTACAAGGCTCAAGTAAAGTACCAGAGATCTACTAGAAATTTAAAAAATGAAAATTAGGAAGACTGCATTTAATTATGAATTTCAATCTAAAAAAACTATGAACAAGACTTGGGGATCATTAAGAGCTAACAAACGAAACTAATTTCCTAGGAAAATATTCAGGAAAACTAATAAAATTAAATTTGAATCTGTAAAGTGAGAATCTCATATAATCTGAAATAATAAAGAGTCTGTATGACATCTGTTGTTGTGGCAGCTTCCCCAAGACAGTATCAGAGAATAATATCCAATTTGGGTGCCCAGATATTGAATAGAGTTCAGAGAACATGAGAAGAATGAATGAAGCATCCGAAAAGAATGTTTTACAATGAGCACACCATAACATATAACCTCATTAGCTTGTCAGAAAAAAAGGCTGAGGAGAATTAATACAAATTGAGAACAGTTCTCCAAATCAAGAGCTGTAGCCATGCTGTCTCAGACTAGAAAAGGTAAATGTATAAATAAGGAAAAAAAAAAAAAGCTGTAAAACTTGCTACCCTTTGGAAGTACTCAGAGGAAAACAGAAGAAGTTAAAAGGCAGCATTGTTTTGCAAGAGAGAATGAAAGCAAATGGAATGGAAAGTGCATTAACAGGGATTTCTCTCTCTGCCTGCCCTGCATGCCGTGTGCTATCTATAGCTGACCAAAAGAATGAGCATGAGAGCTCAATCAAACAGAAGAAAAGCTTTGTTAAAAGAAGATGCCTTAGTTAACCCAAAGGAGTTATCAAAAGAAAAACTGAAGCTGTCAGCAATCACACAGTATAAATAAAGATGATATGCAAATATACTGATGACAACAGCACTTGAACAGTACTTACACAAGTGGTTGCATACTAAGGCCTTTCTTTAAAAAAAGAAATCAGCTAAAAGATGAATGTACAGAAACCAATGGCAATACACTTTTTTCCTGAAGGCACTAGGCCAGCTGTGATTCTCTACACAAGCCTTTGAGATGCATATTTAAATGAATTTCTTTTTCCCTCTGGAAATTACATTTAGAAAAACAAAACACGGCAGATGTTATTATTTTTCCAGATGTAGGTTTCTGTCCCAAATCAACTCTCAACACTGAAGGTGCCCTGGCTCACTCTGCTCCTTGCCAGGCAGCAGCAAACCACAGTCCACAAGCTGAGCCAGACATTAGCAACTACATCAGTTGTGGAGATTTTGGGAGATTTTTCTAGGACACTGATACCTCAAAATCTTTATGCACATGAAATCTGTGTTTACAAAGACAAACCTTTTACTTCAGAGTTGTACAGACCTTGATATTTATTTTGTGAGATTTCTCTATAACATGGTGTCAGCAATGATCCTGCAGTGTAGTGTCAGCTGCCCACTAGTCCTACACAGTCGGAGCTATAGGAGTTGCATATGCTCTTCTGCTATCACTGTGGACTGCCTGCTACTGCCAACATCATGGGTGTGCCACAGCACTAGTACAGCCACACACACCAAGGGGGAAAAAAAAAAATCATTCTAAGGGTGGTGAAGCACTGGAACAAGTTTCTCAAAGACCTAAATTGGAGCAGAGTCTAGAGTATTTCAAATTCAGTACCAATCCTGCTTTCAGAAAGAGGTTGAACTAGAGTCCTCCTGAGCTCCCTCTCCACCCTCAATGACCTATGACAGCTCATTTCAGTCAACCAGCCTGGGCTGACATGGTAACAGCACAGAATATTTGATGTATAAACTGACTGCAGAAGGCCCAGGTAGCTCAGCAGGTTTCTCTCTTCAGAAAACAACTTTTATAGCTCACACTAAAAGCATAATGCCACTTCCAGTGACACATGACGTATTTATCCTCTTTTAGAACTTCTGCTGGAGAGCAATTTCACAGAACATGTTGCCAAAGTGAAAAGCATCAACTACACCTTTCTATTTCTGTACAGAGCTGCCACCCAGCCCCATGCCCCCAGACTGCCAAACAGCTGCTCTGCCAGCTCCCATGGCTATAGGCACCAAAAATCTGAACAGCACACACCTGTAATTGTTTTCTTGAGGTCCATGCTACTTCACCAAGTATCCTCTCAGCTCTCCTCCCTTGCATATTCCCCACATTGCTCCCCTTTTTTATATAAATCGGTTCTTTTCATACACTGTGTCACCGGGTCACCAGAAAATCCCAAACTAAGAATAATATTGCTCCTGTTTCCCTTCACAAGTATCCAACACATACACAGTTGCCATCTTTCAGATTATTAAAGAGCTTATTATAAACAAAAGATGCAAAAACAACAAGCAATAACAAAAACTACAGCCCCAGCTACATAATATGATTTCAGTCTTTAAAACGCCCACATAAAAAATAGGATCCAGGAACTGCTTAGTTAGTAGTACAAAGACAGTAAAAAATGAATGCACACAGAATTGGTGAACCCGATTAATTTAAGTAAGAGTTGTATCATGCTTCCCTGAGACAAAAACCATTTTTTTGCAAATCACTGAAGGGACCTTGCATGTTCCTTGTCCTACAACCATTTCTATATTATGGCTCTGTCTGCATCTGTATCTCTCTGACACCACTGAAGGGAAGGATTGACTGCCTTGAAGAGTAAATTCCATTCCTAAGGAGTACAAAAACATGAATGAAGGGGGCTAGGATTCACTTTGCTGATCCTAACTTCTTGTACTCCATTTTACATTAGAGGCAGAGACAGGCATGGGCCCTAGACATAAAGAATAAAACAAATCATCCTTTGCTAACAGCTCATTCAACCCATTACTATGCAAAACTAGACAAACTACCTCAGACTAGGTGCCAAAACACCTGAGCTCCAGGTTAGGACGTGCTTTGGCATAAGAAGAGCCTGGACAGCTGGACATGGGTGAGAGAAACCTCCTTGACTGCCTACCCTGTAAGGTCCTTGTGTCTGCAGATGGGCAACAGAGACCAACAGGCGTAGGAAACAGGAGAGCTGGACCTCACTCAAAGCCAAGGAAATTCAGAGCCTTGGTCCAGTCACAAGGCAGTGCTGTGTGTGAAGTGCTCACAGGGAAGTGCCGCTCTGCCCCTCCTGGGCACATGTGCTGCAGTGCTATCAGCTACCAGACAAGAGTAGGAGCTGGCTTCAGAGCTCATTCATCTCATAATTAAGTTCTCATAAGTACCCTTGAGTTAATTTGGAAGAGCACATACACATGATGAGAGAAAGAGAGAGAACTATTTAGGAGAGTAAATACAGCAGTACCATTAAAAAGCCAAAGCACTCCACAATCAGAAGTAATCTTACTGTAATATCAGGTATTTTCTCAAAATGTAAACTCAGTGCTTCAGGACTTTGACATACAACAAAATACTGTGCAATAAGTAATAATTCATTATAATCAATGTGATTTATAGCATCAAAAGAGAGCCTGCCACAACAGGGACTATGTAAAACTAAATTCAATGTAAATGCAAAATCACTTTTCATGTTCAAGCAGGGGCAAATCCATCAAACAAAGCTCAATAAAAATCACAGTAAGACTGAACTAACAGAGTCCCTCATCTTTGCAAAGAACAGAATCACTACTTAATCTTTGTTTTGGTTTCACACGCCTCATCTTTTCAAGGAACCAGCCAGTTATCACCAATATCATCAACAGAACATCAAGCACTTCAAGTTTGGTATCACTAACCATATTTCTTTATATTTCATATAAAGAAATATATGAACTAAATATCTGCTTTTTGGAACAAAGCAAGGAGGAGAATTAGAATGTGATCACATGTATCATCTTATTGCACATTATTTTGCATCTTTGTTGAAGTTGCAGTACCTTATTAATTAATTAATTAAGCAACCATTATTAATTCTGTTCCAGAAAGAGTCACTGCACACCTTTTCAGAAATTTGGAGGGGAAAAAAGGATTACTCATTTTAAACTCTAGAAAACACACAATTTCTAACTAGCTTATTTTCTTCCTGTTTTATAACTACAATATTAGCTATACAACATAAAATATTACAACTGGAAATGAAGCAATACATGAAGTAAATAGATTTTTCTTAATGTTACGTAAAAGACTTTCAATGTAATCTTTCAAGACACTTGCTCTGCCCTGGAGACCCTACCCATCACTCCCAGGAAAAAAGGTAGCTACAAAAACTTCTTGAAAATCATTAGATTAGTTGTTCTTTTTGTTGGGGGTTTAGAGTGAAGCAGCACCACTATCTCCACTCCTAGATGCCTTTCACAGCTCAAAGACTGAGAATATACTGCCATTTTTATTTTTTCAGGAAAAATTCTTCAGCACATTTCTCAAACTATTACATCTTGGGAAGTAGAATATAGGATTCAAATTAACCCATTCTGGGACTTCTTTTCAAGTCCCAGTTGCTTCACTTACTAGTCTAGGTTCTCACTAGAGAAAGTTTCTGGGAAGCAGAGCCGTAGAATACTAAATATTTTGCTTATTCAGTTTCCAAAGTTTATAAAACAGAAAGAATTTCTCTACCTCTCCTAAATGAAATAAGGAAAAGGCTGAGAAAAATTTGTAAAGGACATTCTGAATAAGGGTAACAAAATCAAAATTTATTAGTGTCGTATTTTCAACTATGCATTCATATTTGTTACAATTGGTATCTTTGTCAACCTAATGAAAATAAATAAAAATTTGTAGTGGAAGATAAACTAAGTGGAAAATGGCTGCAGACAGAATTTGCTCCCTCCCCAAAAAACACAACAGGGTCCTATTACTCCAGACCAATTTTCAACAAACCCAGTTGCATAAAATTAGTGACCATGTACCTCAGACATCTACACTTTGGAAATTAAAGAAAACTACTCAACTTCTTGAGCACATCTGATATTTGGAAAAGGGCTTTGCAGTTTTCCTTTGCATAAAAAGCAAACATCTCGGCACAAGACTTTTATTCAAAAGCTACTGATTATGCTACAATAACTAGATCTCAATTGAATGGAAAACAATGAGGTTTGCTTCACTCCCATATGGAATCTAGTCAAGTCTGCCAAGAAAACAAGCTTGCTCAAAAAAAAGAGAACAATAATTTTTGTTCATTTAGTCTCTCATTTAGGCAATAAACAGTATTCTTGCTACCACCCTGGGACAGAATAAAGAGCAAAACCAAGAGATACAACAACTAATGAACTAATATATGTCCCTGCATTCATACTAAAGCACAGTAACTGTTAAAAGGTCTTCATTTGTGCAAGATGAAAACATGTAAGATCTTCTATCCACTATGGATACTTTGGTTCACTCTTTCATCTTTTAAGTAGCTTCTCATTGCCTTAAAAGACTTTTTTAAAAAATCTGATATTTCTTATGCAGGTGCTTCTCCTAAAAGTACTCTGATTTGAATGCAAAAGTACCTTGTGTGCCAGACAACTTTTTATAATAAATACAAATATATTTTTTTTTTTGCAATTACTTTGATTTTTTTTTTTAATATTATCATTGAGTCCTTTTTTTACTGAACGCATGCAATATATTCTGCTTTTAACTTCTAGGTATTTTTTCCTATGATATATTGAAACATCATTATTTTCTGCTCAGCCACACAGCATTACTCCATGGTTACCCAGTCTATTTTACGTATCAAACACACTGTGGAAAGCTTCTTTTATTTTTATAAAGGAGCTTTTAAAAATAAAAGAAGGGAAGGTTAAAGAACCTTACCAACTTCTGAATCATTTTAACTTTCACAGCTAAATTTCCAAGGTAATTTTTCCTAATCTCCTTTACTGTAAACATCATGCAAC
The DNA here is from genome assembly GCA_013397375.1 of Toxostoma redivivum. NCBI lineage: Eukaryota > Metazoa > Chordata > Aves > Passeriformes > Mimidae > Toxostoma > Toxostoma redivivum. Next base: position 578,396 of record VXBI01002035.1, on the reverse strand, counting down.
CTGAGGGCTTTCAGCTTGGTCACCAAACAAGTAGATGTAATGAACCTAATGAAGCAAGTGATTGGGAAAAGCTGCCATGAGTTACTGAGGGCAAACCACACCAACTAACCGGATCAACTTCTACAACAAAATAATCTCTTCTGTTGACATAGGGAGAAAAACAGGATGTGTTCACCTAGACATCAGCAGAGCATTCTGTGCTGCTTCCCACAGCCCTCTCCTGGACAAACTGGCAAGACACAGATGGGGTGAGCTGTCTGCAAGATGGGTTGGAAACAGACTCACAGGTTGGACTCAGAGGGTGGTGACCCTCTGTGGGTTTTTACTCAGGCTGGCAGCCTGTCACAAGTCACTCCTCAGGAATAAATATTGTTCAACACCTTCCTAAATCATTGGGATGATGGGATTGAAAATGCCCTCACCAAGTTTGCTCATGACACATCAGAAGGGAGATTCATCTTACAGAGAACCGGACAGACTGGAAGAGTGGCATAGCAAGAGCAGTATGACATTTAGCAGACAAGGGCAAGGTCCTGCACTTGGGACAATATAACCAAAGAGCCCAGCACAGGACAGGATTTATATGGCTGGGGAGCAGCTGTACTCAAAGGGACTTGAGGGTCTTGGTGGACAACAAGCTGACCATGAGTCACGAGTGTGTCACTGCAGCAAAGGACTGAATCCTGGGCTGAATGCTCAGAAGCATTACGAGCAGAGGTAGGGATGTGATCATCCCACTCTGCTCAGCATTTCTCTGGCCACATATGTAGTACCACACACAGTTCTCATCCTCACAAGTTAAGAAAGATGCAGACAGACCAGAGAGGGTACAAAGAAAGGCCCATAAAAATGACCAACGTGTTATAGAACATGCCTTTTGATGAAAGACAGAAGGAATGAAACTTTTTCTCCCTGGAGAAAAGAAGGCTCAGGAAGGACCTTACAACAGTATTCCAGTATGTAATGGGTAGCTACAAAGAGGATGAGGCTCTCTCTTCCAAGAAGCCACATGGAGAAGACAAGGGGGAAAGGGTACAAGCTACACTGAGAGCGATTCCACCTCAGCTTAAGATTTATAGTGAGACTGATCATTCCCTGCAACAACCTCTCTCCAGGGATGTGGTAGAGATCCCATCACTGGATGTTTTCAAAATGAGATTAGAGAGGATGGTAGATAATTTCATCTAGGTTCCCATTCCCAAGAAAGTTTGGACCAGATTATCTTTCAAGGTCCCTTCCAATCTGGGCTGGTTTATAATTTTATGACTGTAATTTATGAAAGCAAATACAAAATTTTTTTAGCTACTCTAGCTTTATTAAACCTTTTTTTCCCCAAAAGGGATGCTGAAATCAGTGGGGCTGTTCTTTCTTTGGCTTTGGTTTAAGGCTTAGACTATTGTAAAATGCAAACACCTCCCTCTGCCTTCCTTTTACTTCTTAAAGTAGTGAAAAAAAAATTCCACATCACAGGCCATTTTAGCTCAACCACTCAAAAGTTTTCCCATGGGAGATACAGGCGTTATGGTAACCGAGTTTCCAAGGCTCTGCAAGCCTTGTGGTAGTCTACCTTCAGAGATGCAATGATCTCATGTTTCTTAAATTTCTCTGCCTGAAGGAACTGAGACCAAAAACATATCTATGAAACAAACTAATGTGACTGAAATAGAGCAGAATGACATACTTTATCTAGGCTATTTTTAGAGAAATGTATTAAAACTCTGAGTTCTTGTTAAACATTTTTCTATCACTTTTTTCATTTTTCTTTAGCAATTGCAGCTTGTTGCTATCCTCCTTCTTCCAAAGCAATTTACATCCAAGTGAATTAAAACATGTTATTCCTCATAATTCTCATCCTAGAAGAAACACAAACAAAATGCAGAACTACTTCTCTGTGAAAGCAGTTCACATTGTTCCTAGATGATGCATTAGCGCACAAAGCTTATGTAAGTTTCATTTACTGAATTTACTGAATTAGACATACACCTAGCACAGCAATAGTCTTAATAAAAACGTACTAACAAAAGAAGGCTGGCCAAGTGAGATGTGCATTATCTTTGATGCCTGAAGCAGAAGAACTCTGAGAAGAGCCAGCATACTTCACCAGGTAACCAGCAGAGTCTTCTGAGTTTCATTTGCCAAACTTCACCATGCAGCCTGGCCATGAAAAGAAAAACAAATTAAAAGGGAGTTTTCCTACCACAATACAGGTGTCACCTGGCACTGGAACTCCAGTCTGGACTATTTCCACACTGCTTATCAGACTTTCTTGTCCCAAAAAAAGGGACCACATGGACCAGCTCATGGCTCACTACATCCACCACTTGTATGCTCCTTCTCCTCCGCCACGCTGATGGCACAATGGCTGTTTGAGCCCCAGGGTGGCAGAGGGACAGACAGGGAGACATTGCCAACACACTGTGCAAAGCATGAGAAAACCTCACCTCACCTACATCCTGCTAAGGCTAAACAGAGTAACAGCAACAAACCACTCAACCTCTACCAGATCAGCTTTCTCCAAGTGTTCATGAGAGCAAAGCTCTGAGGTCAGGAAAAACCCAGGACTGTCTCCTGTCAGTCTAATGCAAAGCTCAAACTATAAAAGGTTTTCAACTGTCATCAAAAGGCACCTACATTTACAATTTACATAAAACTTACATTTTGAGGGAAAAAATGATTGGGCATTCTCTAGAAAAGTCTAGGCAAAGTCTAGACACATTTCTTATGTCTGACAACAAATCTCTTACCAGTTTCTGGGGGTTCTGGTTCAGTTTTGTTTTAAAACAAGGGAGCACCTCTCTAATTTCTACAGTAACTATTAAACAGTGGTCTCCAAGCAATGGTTGCCTGAGTGTCTGTAAGCCAGCCAAGGAAGAACCCTTCCTTAAATCTTAAGAGGGGAAGAAAACTGCAAAAATAACGAACTAGCAACTTTTTAATACAGTGTTATATAAACTTTTACATAATTCACAACATTGCTGAATAGAAAATGTCATGTGAAAGGAATCATTCACTTTCAAGAGATTTTGATCAGCCTTTTCACAAAACAAACCATCCTAAGAGAGTCATCCTGAAAAACATGCTTCAGATATCATTAAGTCTGAACCACAAAACAGATGCTTAAAAATAACTTTTGCACTTCTAACCTTTTAGACTGCACCATTCAATTATGCATGCTTTCCTGAATATCAGTCTGGAAATAAAATAGAGCTCCAAGTATTACCCAGAAGGAAAATTTAACAAAAAATAAATAAAAGGAAGGAAGAGAATGACACATCCTGCAGGCACGAAGAGGACGTGGCTCATGCAAGGCTGGAGCCCAGCGCCGCCTGGCAGCACAGCAGGAGGAGAGCACGTGCATTGAAAAGAGTTGCATGATGGCAATAGTAAAGCAAGAGTTAAATGTTACAAAACTACTTTTTCCAGTCATCCTCAGATGGAGAAAACACATCAGGGAGGGAAATGGAGAGGAAAATAGGACACTGCTAATGGAATTTCAGTGGTCTTTATTTCTAGTTTTCAAAATAAACAAGCACAGAAGAGAGAGGTCTGCAAAACAGTAAGCAGCTGGAGGACAAGCAGAAAGCTATGATGGATCAAAACCTCTCCAAAACATATTTACTAAGGTAATAGGAACAAAATTCAATATCCTACAGAAATATTAATAGTAAATGGGGAAAAAAGGAAGGATTCTTAAAGCTTTTTTAAATTACTGCAATCAAATCATGAGAAACACTCAGCTACAAATGAACAATCATATAGCATGCCTAAAGAAAATATTACAAAAATGTCTGTCTCTTACAATATTAAAATACAACAGAGATCTCAGTGATGATGTGGAGAAAAATGTCAACATCAAGGCAACTTTGTCACTGTTAAACCAAATTACAGGTGTTCATTGTTAGGGCTTGAGGGAGGAATTAAGCCAGTTGGGCACACTCCCACTGAGAAGAAAGAGGCAAACCTTCAGTATACAATCCTACCATCAAATACCATCTATTTTCTGTCTCAGCCCACAAGGCCAGGCTCTATGTAGACAGCAGCTACTGAAAACAGTTGGGCAAACCTACAGAACCACTAACTCCAGAAATGAGAACATTTTCAGTCACACAAGAGTGCCTTCTAGAAAAATTGGTTCAAAGAGATAAATCCTAAGGGTGCAAATATTTAAACCACAGTTTATAATCCTAAATTCCTATATTAGAGAATATCTTTTGGTAACCTTAAACAGTGAGGAGTCACTACACTATCAACTACCTGATTGTAGGGGGGGTATCACCCAGCAGACATCACACTGAAAAATAAGGTGGCCTCCATATTTTTATCTTACTCATAATTACTTGAGTTACAGAAATCACTGTACATGCCCCACATGGAAACAGTATGTCTGCTCAACCTGCAATGGAAGTCCAAGTTTTGTACATGTCAGAGTTTTCTACTGATGATGCTCAAATTCTTGGCTTCAGAATATGAAGTATGAAAAAATACCAGAGATGCACAGATGTACAGAGGAGTAAAGAAAATAAAAGAATATGAGAGTATGACCCCACACAGGACATGCCTGCCTCAAAGAGAAAACAAAAACCAAAAATCTGCACACCAAAACACTAAAAAAGTCCTCCTTAAACAACAGGTAGCTTCAGTCTTCTACACCAAGAGTTTCTGCTATGCAAGGAGGTAAACACCCAAACATGATTGGTGCATACAGACTGATGGCACTTTTTAAATATGTCTCTACACAGGAATGCAAAAAACACAAACACAAGAAAAAGCACTCTAGTGCATGTCTCACCACTTAAAGTTATGAATGTTTATTCCAGATTCTGAGCAATTTTATGTTTGGGGTTTTTTGGTGCTTTTAGGTGGATTTTTTATTTCGTTTTGTTGTTCTTGTTGGTTTTTTCCCTGGTTGACTTTGTCTAGAATAGGCAATGCCAGTATATTTTCAGCTAATTTGAAATGATGGGGAATCTGTATGGAAGGCCTAACAAAGGGCTTATGTAATACAGCAAAACTTCCTGAGTGCCCATGTTCATTATTTGAATTCGGAAGCGAAAGGGGTACTGCCATCCTCTCTTGCCAAAGGCTCAAAATTACACATTCAGATTCCAGCAGAAGACTTGCAAGAATTTAACAGAAATAATGATAGCCTGTCCATCAAATGGCTGCCAGGTACAAAGGCTTTATATACCTCTTACTCCCACTGTCTGAATGATGCTTTTAGAAAGAAAAAAAAGTAATTTGCTTTGTATGAACTTTACAGTCCCCAGGCTTTTCTTTTTATTCCCCCATTCTCTTCCCTCCAAGAAAAAGAGACTGCCTAAAAGGAAAAGGTTTCTCAATTCTAGAGTTAGTGGTCAAATTCTCCAGTGCATTGGTGGAATTTACCACAGTAAATTACCACTGCCTTTCATCAGCATCATACATGATTTGGTATTACTTCAAACTCAGTACATTTTAGTGGTTTTGGTCTGTCATATGACAGTAATGCTTCTGCAGAGCAGTTTTCTTTGGATTTTTTTATTTAATCCTCGCACTTCTCAATAGATAGCTCTCAAATGTATAAAAAATTATATTAGGTAAAACTTGAACTTGCTTATGTAAGCAAAAAAAAGGCTGTAACTAAAGATTTGGTTTTCTTCTAACTTACTACCTGAAAAATAGTTACCTGGATAACCTCACAAAATGCTTCCCAGAAAACACTTTTTAAATGTAGGCAAAAAAAATGCAGTCTCTTTTTCAACATAATCTCTCTTGACTATTTACAACTCTTATGGTTACTATCTTTCATGTTGTATTAAATTCAGACTAACAACCTATGCATCTCAACAAATCTCTTCAAATCACACTATGGCTTGCTGAAGCTGCGAAATGCCTTAAAAATCACACCTAAAAGTTAATAAAAATATGAAGAGAAGCAACAAATGCAAACTCCTACGGGAAAAAAACCCAAACTATAAATAACAGGTGACTGGACAGTAAGATAGATAACACACAATTATCACCACGACAGCCTCTGTACTCCCATTTAAAAAGAAACTGTCATCTGTATTACAGTGCCCTTGAAATTAATTTTTCTCTTAATACAGCCACTGTTTCGCTCAGGTTTAATTCTGCTTCATAAGTGTGCTGTATAATTAACAACCAAGCAAAATGATTTTTGTGCAGAATCCAAACCTGTAAGACAGACATTTCAGATGTGTTTTCAGCTGTCTTAGTATGGAGTCATAACTGGTGAGTGCCAAGCTCTACTACACATATTCACTTTTTGAAATGCAAGATATGGTGAACAATCACCACATAAATGCACTCTTAAGAGGTGATCATGAGCTGCTGAAAGCTGCCCCAAACCTGCAGTGCAGGTGGCAAATATAGATGCAACTGGGGATTCCTACATCAGGGAGCATGGAAGAACCGCTGCAAGGGATACAACACAATGTGTCCTTGGGAAGTCAGCTCCTTCCCAGCTGACCAGCTACAGGAGATCCTGGGACAGACACAATCCTTTGCAGGAGTCCCAGCTCCTGAGCTTCTTAGCAAGTGATGGCACAATAGTGTACAAAGATTCTATTTTTATATGCAAAGAAAGACTGGTCATACCTGAATCATTACATTATCTATTAATACTTCTTTTTACTGGGAGAAGCAAAAGTAATTGAACCATTGAATTCTGAGGATAAAGTTTGTCACTAAACAACAAAAATTCTGCTTTCAGAAGACAAAGGAGGGATAGCTAATTCAGCTTTCCTCAATAAGAGATGTGGGAGATACTATGTCATCTAGGCACCAGAGCCTGCATTTATCAAGTTGAACACTTGACTAGACAGCTGTTATCTTCACTGAATTCCTTATTTGTGAGAACAGTTTTGAGTAAGGGCAATGAAACAGAGATAAATCTGGACAGAGTTTCAAATACTCCTGGACAACAAAGGTAAAGATCAATCCCTGACACGATAGAAAGCATTACCTTATTCTTAGGTGTTTCCTACACTCATATACACATTTTAACCTCAAAAGCTAATTATTTTACACGAACACAGCACAGCTTGGAGACAGACTTGCCACAAAATACAGAAAACTGCAAAAACCTGCAGGAAACAAACTCAGTGACGGAGTCGAACAAGGCAGCAGCATCCCATTACATACACTCTTTGGAGGCCCCTCTGTGCTTTTGTAACAAAATAGGCTTAAAGAACAAAGGTTACAGCACCAGCTGCACCAGACTCCCAAAAAGTTGGTTTAGACTTGGTCCCAGAAGCTTATGATCTTAAGTTTCATAACAGCATTCAGAGCTCAAAGAACGATTTGTAATTAGTGTTTAGAACTGGCTGGTTCCTTCAACCTAAAAAATGATACTGAAATTTAAATTCATTATTTCTAGTAAGGACCTCACCTTGGTGTTGCTCCTCCTAGATTTTCTTAGAAGTTGAAGAAAAAGCTTCCTGTCTTACTGACTGTTACTTGCAGGAAGAAGAGGAAGAAACTGCATGTCTCTCTTTGTAGAGCAGGTAAATGCTATTTGCTTCTTCTTCTACAGTGGTGAGATAGTAAGTTACACTGATATTTTTTCAGACTTCTGGATTCTTCGGAGCATAGAGAAATTACCCACTACAGCTGTCCCATAACTTGAAAAAAAAAAAAAAAAAAAAAAAAAAAACCCAACCAAATAAAAAAAAAACCCCCCAAGAAAAAAAAAAAAAAAAAGAANGAAAAAAAAAAAAAAGCAGCATTCAAAAGAAAGGATCTCAAACCCTTTTCACCCTGAACTGCCATATGAAACCTCAGGGGAACTCCAGATTTACTTCCAGGTTGATTCAAAGTCTGACCAGTGGGCCTGATCTCTGGCAGAAAAAGAAGCACAACTGACTAGGTTTTAAACACTGCTTTTACTCTTCACTGGTGTCTTTATGGATAACTTCAATATAGATGTATAAGTATATAATATAAACTAAACATGTTTTCTATTTTCAAATATATTAAAAACTAATGTATTTTTCTTAGAATGAAAGGCCATAAAACCAACATCAGGTGTTTGCAGGAGTATCATGTAAAAGTATTATCCAAAAGCTGTTCTCATTTCAAGAACATACTTGCTTTCTTTTGGAGATCCCAAGAGTTTTGCTTAACAAAGCAAGCCAAGGAAAGAAAAAGGATGATTCTTCACTGTTAAAATGTGGGTCTTTTTGCTGAAAGTGCACAATATGAAACATAATAGCTAGCAGAAACTAAAGAAACTGCAGAAAACACTAAGGTTATCTGCAGTATGTTACCAATATGTTCAAAATGTTCCCATTAAGACACGCATTTTTTTCTTTCCAACACTTTTTCATTTTACTATGAAACAATCAAGTATCTTCAGTTATTTTCTCTTTTATAGAAAGGGAGAGTACAAATGGTTGAACATCTCAGCAATCACAAATGAAATTGGTACTTAACATGAAATCAGATATCTTGATGCCTCACTCTATCCTTTATGAAGTGTATACTCACTTTGTGGAAAACATAGCTAGAATTAAAATATTTCATAGAGGATGTGAATCAATCCAATAACCTGAGGAAGTTATGCTACAGTCTTAAAAGTAGTGCAAATATACTCCTATTATAACTTACCCAGTTCCAGTCTCCTCATATAAACCCCTGCAGTAACACAGTGTAAAACAGGCATTCTCAGCACAACAGGTCTTTTTCATTCCTATTCTTGTCTTTCATTAAGCACTGCCGACCATGCTACAAGTAGTTTACCAAACAAAACTGCAAATAAGCTTAGCCTGCTATTATTAAAATATAATCTTCATTTTATTTTCTAATTACCATCCCTCTCATCTTTTGCAGAGCCCTGACTGCTCACTTGAAGCTTGGCAGTTCCCAAACCATTGGAATGCTTCAGACCAAAGCCTGTTATCACATATGATCAAGTATTTATACTTCGTGGAAAATATTTAACAGTTTAATTTCTCACAAATACTGATGAATAACATACTATGCAAGAGGGAGAGTGGCAAATCTCCTAAGATTTCTTCTGCTGTTACATTAATTTATTTTTTTCATAGAATCATAGCATCAATGAGGTTGGAAAAGACCTCCAAGATCATCAAGTCTGACCTATGACCCAATACCACCCTGTCAACCAGACCATGGCAATGAGTGTCAAGCTCAGTCTTTTCTTAAGCACCTCCAGGGGCAGTGACTCCACCACTGGGCAGTCCATTCCAGCACCTAATCACCCCTTCTGTGATCATAAACCTCCTTCAGCCTAAACCTCCCCTGGTGCAGCTTAAGACTATGTCCTCTTGTCCTGTCACTGGTTGTCTGGGAGAAGAGGCCAATGCCCACCTGGCTACAGCCTCCTTTCAGGGAGTTGTAGAGAGGGATAAGGTCACCCCTGAGCCTCTTCTTCTCCAGGATAAACAGCCGCAGCTCCCTCAGCTGGTTCTCATGGGACTCCAGACCCTTTCCCAGCTCCACTGCCTTTGTCTGGAATCTCTCCAGCACCTGCCTGTGCTACACCTATCTCTCTCTCAGTGTCCTCCCTGAACTGAGGGGCCCAGAACCGGGCACAGGACTTGGGGTGTGGTACAGGTGAAGAGTCACTTTCCCAGTCATGCTGGCTACATTATTCCTGATCCAGGCCAGGAGCCATTGGCCTTCTTGGCCACCTAGGCACACTTCTGGCTCATGTTCAGCAGCTGCTGATCAGCAACCTCATGTCCCTCTCTGTTGGTCAACTTTCCAGCCACTCTGATCCAGCCTACAGCACTCCAGGGAGGTGCTTTGGCCAAAGGGTAGGACCCAGCACTTGGTCTTGTTGAACCTCACACTGCTGGTCTTGGCCTATCTACACAGCTTGTCCAGGCTCTCTGCAGCCTTCCTACCCTCCAGCAGATTGACATTCCGACCCAATTTGGTGTCATCCTGAATGTGATAACAGTAGACTCAATCCTCTCATGCAGATTATCAGGAAAGTCATTAAGCAGGAATGGGCCCAACACGGATCCCTGGGGGACACCACTGGTGCCTGGCTGATCCCCAGCTGGATGCAGCACTGTTCATCACCACTCTCTGGGCCTGGCCATCCAGCCAGCTCTTAACCCAACAAAAAGTGCACCTCTCCAAGCCAGGGGCTGCCAGCTTTTCCAGGACTACGCTGGAGCACTGCTGAGGATGAAGGCATAAATCAAAGTGGTAGAAAAATCTATAAAACAGTAATTTTGATACAACTCCCTGCTCCCAGGATGTTTGCTTTTACTAAGCATAAATAATATTCTAAGTTATCACTGTGTTATGGAATGCTCCTTGTCCTTCTTCTGCCGATGTAAACCAATAATGACAAGGTGTGAATGAACAAGGTGTTAATGGCATGAGTGGCAGTCAGAAGAAAAAGAGCCTAATCTACAGCATAGGAGGATGGACAAGAGAAGATTTATAAACACAGGCTAGATGGTAACATTGGAAATAAAAAAGCCAAGGACTAACAACAGAAAATGAACTCACTACCTGGGAAGCACTGCCGTTAACTACATTATTTGTATTTACTTGCAGACTGTGAGAGGAACAGACATGTAATCAAGATGATTAATCTAGGCAAGCAACTAGAAAGGAAGATTGAAAAACAAAGCTTCCAAATACTTTTAAAAGTAAAAGAGAAACACTTTTTCTTTGCTTGACATTCTTTATTAAGCAATACTCTTGGGATCTCCAAAAGCAAGCAAGCACATTCATGTCATGGTAATATTATTTGGATAATGTATTTGCATTCCAAAATGCCAGCAACCTTCTGTTCTGCCCTTTTACCACAACTGACTGTGTCCCATAATTTCAGATTTGCTGTGTTTCAGAAGATAGCAAAACTTGAACCTAACATTTCATATCCCACAAGACCTCAACTCAGATAAATGTTCTAATAGCAACTGATTCGGTATGTACATTTAAAGTTTTAATAAATTATTGCTTTACTTGAGGTCCTCCATTTCTAATCAATGTTTTTCTCTGAATGCCTCTGAAATTTACTCCTTTTGAAAAATGTTTTTATACTGTTATTTTCCACAGTCTCACACTATTTAAGAAGCTTTCTTTGAAATCTCCCAACTTTTTATTGGATGCCTTTCATCACATGTACTTCTCTTGAAAATCTTGGGCTTTATACAATAAACGTACAGGTTTAAAATCATTACCCTGGGAAAATAATTTTCTTTTTTGTGTTTTCTAACAATACTTCATGCAACATCAAAATACAGTAAAACATGCAATCTGGCATATTAAATATGAAAAAGGAGCAGGACTTTATAAATGTAAGTAAGTATCTGAAGGGGGCATGCCAAGAGTATGGAGCCAGGCTCTTCTCGATGGTGCCAAGCAATAGGACAAGAGGCAACAGGGAGAAACTGGAACACAGGAAATTCCACATGAAAATGAGGAAGAACTTCTTTACTGTGTAACCTACAGTTACCTACAGTAATGGTCTCAATATGAACAAATAATGAGTGACATTTTCAAGAGGATGAGTATAATAATGTGAAATAAAACACTGCACTAGTTGATTTTTATACTGTCATCTAAAGGGTAAATTTCCAGAGGAAACAGGTATTATATTAATGTAACAGGAAACTAAACTAGAAGGCTCAATCTCTATAATTACCAAAGGAAGGAACTAAAAAATTTCTATTCCTATGTTTCTATATAAGAATATTCATTAACAGTAGATTAAAACGCATTCCTGTAGAGGATTATTTGCTATATAACCTACTTTCATAAGGGAAGACTTTTGATTGTAAGGAGTTACTCAGGGAATTTTTTTTAACATACCTGCTTACATTTCTTTAACCTTTTTTTTTTTTTTATGGGGCAGATGGGTGCAGGGGGGAGGTCTGTAAAAGATGCCTTAGAAGAAGGATTCAGGAAAAAAAAAGCTGTTTGATAATTCTATGAATCCATTCTACCTACCAAACTGCCCCAGAAACTACAAACTGAAGAAAATAAATACTCAGGACTCCAAAGTTATTTGTATTTTACTAGTGGTGACCCATGACTCCAAATTGGAACAGTTAGGGTGAAATCTGCTATACAGAAGGAATAGCTCACAATGGTGGCAGAAAACTAAATTTGGCATTTTGAGTAACACTCTTTGATGAAGTGACTTGGCTGGAGTCAATTATTTGATATTTTTTCCCCCCCTCTTACCAAAAAGATTTCCAGCTGCTCCATTCTTCTGGGGAAAATAGCTGCTGGCTGACATTGGAATCTAGCAAGGATGCATCAAAATAATATTAAGAAAATCTGAGAGACAAAAGCATTGATTAAATGAATAGCCTTAACAACATGAAGCAATTATGTAGTACCCCAGGTATATCAGCACGCATTTTATTCTTAGCATGTTTAACTAAGGTCTGCAGGACATCTGGCAAGCTTTACACAGAGAAGTAAAAGTGAGATGTTGCTTTTAGGTTGTTTTTTTGGAGTTAGGTTTTTTTTTTTTATTTAAGTGACAATGTATGTTTTTAAACCTCAGCTTAGGTGTTTTTCCTGTGATTCTAGGAAATGATTCAGCAGTTGAGCTCATTTATTAATGAACCAAATGAATACTCTGGGGAAGCACCAAATGAAAAGAAGAAAATAGGAGTCATTAATTTTGCAATGCAATAAAACTTTGGTGGAAAGAACACCAGAAATTAAGAACCAAAATTATTTTCAGTTCAGAGTTATTGCAGCATTATTATAGATCTGCTGATAATTTGGCATTTATCTTTCAAGCTTAAGATTCTGGATTACAAAAAAGGATAACATGGCCACTTATATTTTTTTTCTTTTTATTTCCCTATTCTTTTAACCAGGAAAAAGTACTACATTTATTTCATGTCTGAGATGGGAGCAAATTCAAGAAAAGACAGTTATTTCCCATTTCTGAAATATATGGGAATCATGCCTGATCATGCAGCTCATATGATAAAACTTTTGTTTTCCTATCCAAAAGTAACTCTGCTATTAAACAAAACGAGGTCCTCAATTTCTTGAGATGATGTCACAATTGGAGATTGGGAAATTGTAGGAAATACTGCAACATTTTTCTCACCCATCCTATAGAGACCTTACAAAAATCAATGTTTGTACATAACAAGGTCTGCCATTCAGCTAACAGTTTAAGATAGATTTCAGCTGGTTTCCTTACATTTATGAAAGATAATTTTAGTCGTGATACTCTGATTTGCAGACAAATCTCAACTGAAAACTCGACTGCCAGATTTCACAACTAAAAATTCAGAGAGTTTCTGCATTTTCAGTGACGTACATTTCTTGTGATTCATCACACAAAGACTATGAGAAATGGAAAGGAGGGGAGATCACTGATGTTTCTTGGACAAAAATGCCCCACAAAAAACAAACAACTAAACAAAAAGACTGCAACAAACAAAAATCAAGACAAAAACAAATAGTTAAAGGAAACAGAATTACTCTTTTCAGAGCTACCCTGACTGCTCATCACAAAGGGCAGTCTTGGTTCCTCAGTACAGCTCCTCTACTGTAGCTTTGCCAGGCTCGTGAGCTACAGTTCTGTCACAAACACCTGCATCACTGATTTTCACCTTCCAATGTCACAGGATCAAGATTTTCCTTGTCTTACCAGTAACCAACTGTAAACCAAATACAAGGCTGTCCTCAAAGCAAAAAGTTTTGTTCTTGCAGATCTGCAAATCACCCTCTTAATGGCAGTGGAAGACTGCCAGTCCTGAGCTGCATAAATAATGGAACTAGACCTTGCCAAGCTGAGAAATAATAAGGCTAGCTGAACAATTGAAGGTGGGATAAGGAAGACAATGTGAGAGCTTTGACAATAAGACTTTGTAAGCCAAGGCTTACTCGATTTCTTTCTTAACAAATTATAATATTCTCAAGATAACTTGCACTTTCAGAGTTACAAACCTACAAATGTCCTTAAAAGGAACACCCACAAACTGTCTCCCTTAAAAGCAACCACCACAGCAAGTTTCAAGTAGAAATAAAATGCTACATTTACTAGAAACAAACTTAAAGACAGTGAACCTCATATCATGAAAAAGTAAGACAGCTTGAACAGAAATCTTCAATACAAATTCCTAAGGGAGCATTTAGAAACCTCAGCGGAACCCCTGAAGTTCACCCTGTCTTATGTACCACCACGAAAAAGATCCAAAAGCTACAACACCTGCTTCTGTGTGCAAAAACACAATTTATGTGCCCAGCAAAGCAAAACCATCCCAAAGTACACAGCCATTTTGAACACAAAGCATGGGCACCAGCTGACCTCGCCAACAGCTTCTCTGCTCTCACCCTGAGCTCCCTCATCATCTCCTCATTGTCCCATTCTCTTCAGACTGCTTTTGCTACAAGCAGACAAAGGAATGCTACATAATCCAGGTACACTTTGTTCATGCTTTGTTAGTGCAGCCTTGTACATCTGCCCAGACCTTTAGAAAGGAATATTCTAAACAAATCAATGTAACATACAGAATATAACCAGCCCTGTTGCCCGCCTTGTGCTTTTCTTTTAAGACCAGCACATTGCCAACAGTTTGCATCTCAGCAGCTGGGCAAGACACACAGCAAGTTCAACAGAGGTAAAGGTTCAACAAGGTAAAGGAAAAATAAAAAGCCTCCTCTGTGGTGCTCTTGATTGTTCACAAGGCTGCTGTTCTCTCCAAAGAACCTTGTCTGGCAGCACTCCAGCTCCTGCTCCCTCGCTGTGTGACAAACGCCCCAGTGCAGGGCTCATGGCTGAGCCGGCCCTGCCAGCTCCAGGGCCACTTGCCAGCTCTGGCTCAGCCATGCAAATCCTTCCTTTCATGAGAGGCCCTCTCGCTTTTTCAGTGTCTGAGATTATCTCGTCCTGAAGAGCACAACTGTTTCAGGTCTGGAAGGTGCTCATGGTGGTTTTGCAAAGCTAAAACCACACTTAAAGTGCTTGGAAAGAAAAGAACAAAAACAACAACAATCAAAAAACTTCCCAATGTCTACAAGCACTTTATGGTTCAGAAGGATTTCTTTGATTCGGCACCTGTAGAGCAATTAGCAGTTGTACTCCAGGACTTAATCTTGGGGCCAGCAATAAAAATCTCCAACAGGTTTTTAGATCTATAGTGGATGGCTATGTCCATTCATGTTAAAAATCTAGTGCTTCTTCTGCAGACCTCATGCCTTAGGCACAGAAGCTATTGTGAAAGAGTAAATTGCAGTCTATCTGATTCACTTTTCTATCAGCACATGAACAACTTTTCCAATTTCAATGTCAAGACTTTCCCTCTCCCCCCACCTAAATGCTCAGTTCTTCTCTAAGTACATTAATGAGCAAGTTGAAAAGTGGCACATGCTAGCAATTTCAGCTGCTTGGAAGGTTTCTTGCCCTCTCTATACTATAACTTAAAACAAAAAAAAAGCACACAGACAAACCAAAGAAAAAATAAAACCCCTCCCTTTTGCTTCTTGGAAAACAGGCAAAAAAATCCTGGTTTCGCACGTTGGTTTTGTTTTTTTTATTCATTCCAATAGCAGCACAAGAGAATAGCTTCCGTTTCCTCTCACTAACACCAAATTCTGAAAGCAGAAAGGACACATTCAGCTTCTTCATATTAACATCCACCCTGAGTTTAAACCATTAGCAATGGCTCAGAGGGCCACCAGCACCCAAAACACAAGTGCCTGAACGTTCTACGACTTGTGGATGAAGTCCTTTGGCCCTGTGGAGATCCTTACAGGGTGAGGGTAGGGGGAATATTTTTACAGAACTAATGAGGAAATGAGCGGGTTAACAATTTTTTCACTAATTTTTAATTCAGGAAACATACAGAGAAATGCACAATCTAAATATTAATTGAGGTTTGGATGCAGCTAGAAAATTCCCATTGAACACCTGAACATTTCACAATCATTTTTACTATTCAGTCACAAGCAGTAACGTGATTAGCTTTTATCTAACTCTAAATCAAAATAAACATTATATCTACTGTGTATCCTCTGACTGTTCAAAAA
>VXBI01002035.1:533163-562354 GCA_013397375.1 Toxostoma redivivum | reverse complement strand
AAAAAAAAACAACAAAAACTGTTCCCTGCCATCTGAACACCTCCTGCTAAGGATAAAATGAGGTTATTTGGTTGCACTGTGAACAGTGTTTCCTCCCATGCCCATACCCAGTGGAAAGCCTCGCGCTCCAGACCACGCAATGCCTGTGGCTGCTGGGAGCCTTCAGAAACTCTTACTTCAACAGCAACACAGCTTCCCAGCTCACTGCTACCCTCTGATAATGTTTCATAACAGGTGATCCCTTTCATGAGAACCTCTGCATTACTGTAACTGCGTAGGTCATTAAAATTTCCTCCTCTTTCAGTTCAGGAAGTGCGCAGCATGCACATATAGCACAGGCAGCTTTTGATGGAGTAGTGTATTAATTCCATAAATAATTATGTATAAAAAAAATAGGAATGGAATGTCTATATAAGTAAAATATATAGGTCTTAAAATGATTGTTTATGTATTAAGCAGAGATAGCATGCCAAGTAATTTTGGTATTCTCCAGCACATTCTCACAGGGTAAAGAGTTATCAGCTACCTTGGAAGCACAGTTTTTTTTAATGATAGAAAGGTAATTTAAGTATTTGACAAATATTTTGAAAGAAATATGTACTTTCAGTAACTCTAAAAACTTTAATGGGAATCCAGATCAAGTTGTCAGAATATTTTCATCTTAATATTTACCCCTTCTCCCAAAATGCGATTCAAAACCAAACCAAACAAAGAAAAAATACATCCACCCCACTCACTCCTAAAAACTCACTCAATAACTGTTTATTATATTTCTGCTTTAGAACATATTAGAGAACAAATGTGAATTTGGAGTTCCTTAATGAGTGTCTTGGCCACTGCACCATACTGTGCACAGAGCAAGGATATTCTTTCCACAGCATGAAATGTATGCAATATTCCCAGACAGGAGGAAAAAAAAGTATGGCTTTAAACTGTAGAAAATCACATTTTTCAGTTCATCTAGTAAAAGAATTCTTTCACTCAACTTTATAGAGTTCTTACTAGTGAAAAAAAAAGCTAAAATAGTTGTGCATGCTAATCTAGTTCAATGTTTTATTTCTTTCAGTTTTCAATAGTAAACATTTTATTTATAAAAATACATGATCAAAAATACATTCAGTAACTTTTTATGAATTGCTTTACATAACAATATTACAATATTCTGCTTGTATCACCACACAGGTATTTCTGCTACTTATGAGAGGCCAGCTACAGATGTAGAGGTGATCTATGAAGATTTTGAAATTAAATAAAACACATATCATACTACAAGAGAAGACAAAGAGAGGGAGAGAAAGACTAAATTAAATATTCACTGCAGTGAATCATAGGCAACTGACTCTTCCCTATGAATAAGCAAATAACCTGAAAGTTCTTTAAATGTTTGGTTTTGTAAAAAACTGGAGGAGTTAAGGCTCTAATAATCTTTGCAGATTGATAAATCACTTAAAACCCAAATTTGCAATGGAAGCTTCTATTTAAAAGAGCTATCCATACATCCCATTACTTTTGGTAAGCCTGCAGTGATCTCTCTACAGTACTTACAGTCAATGTTATAATGAACTAGATTATGTCCAAGCACTGAACTATGTAAAAAATCGTGTCACAATATCTTTGTCTTATTCTCCAAAAACCCTCTCTCCTGACATTGCTTTGTACAAATTTACAGAGCTTCAGGCATTCACAGCAAGCTTGCCAAATAGCTTTGTCCCCTCCAAAGAACAAGATCCCACTTTGTGACAACTCATCTCTATACTGAAAAAAATCCATGTAAGCAATTATATCCTTTCTTAGTGAATTACCTAGATCGCCAGGAATAGTGACTTATAAATTAAAGCAGGATGTCTTAAAATTGAGTCCAAGGAGTTGCTGAAAGGCATAACTCTTATACATCATAAAAAAGTAGAACATCTGATGTAACATCATCTCAATAAATATTGCATAATATGAATAGAAAAATATGCTAGCAAATTGTTGTAACACAGTGTAACTATGCACTTGCAAACACAATATGACAAGCTGCATGCAGCAAGATTTACTTTTGACTATTATTTATTTCTGAATTCCCCAAGTCAGTTTTGCAGCAGTCCTTTTACAGGATGTGCTATTGGTATGAGACTCCAGTGGCTTAGCAAAAGAATAAGTATTTGCAGAATCAAATTATTAAATACTTGCTCAGCATAGGATAAACTAATGAACACACAAATAGGAAAGAACAAGCAGTGGAAGGAGCTAACTACAAATTGTAAGTACCAAGAGTGGAAAAGCTTAGCCAGGAGCCAGGTATCAAACCAGATATCAAACCCACTCTAAGTCTCAAACTGAAAGCATAAACAATTCCATGCTTACCAGATGCAACTCACCTTCAGAGGGGAACAGCCAGAAAGAAATACTATTTTGATCAAGCAACTGTTCTTTCAAAACAAACACAACACAATGGGACATGCATGGACATACAGAAAAACACATACAACTTCGACCACAGCTGGGCACAAGCAGGCTTTCATCATGCTCCTTTCTATGTTTATTCCCTCCCTCCTAACAGATACCTAAACAAAGAATAGGAAGAATTAATGAAGAAAAAAGCATATTTTTAAAATAATCTACCACAGAAAACAAGGCATCGAGCATAGCTTTGCAGCATGTAAAGATGCACCAAAGAAAAATTATTTGCAAATCACAAGAACTACATTTCTCAATGTAGCAGGTTAATAATTCAAGTTTTCAGCACAAGTTATACTTACCTCCTGTTGGCAAAAATTCACTTCTTAAAAGGAAGTATTTGATTATACATCCCTTTGACTGTTTGGGCTTAACTTTCCAGGCAAGTTAAGAGGGTCCAAGGAGAAATCATGCAGGAAAGATTGAGCTTGTGCATAAAAGCTGCTTCACTGCAGACAGTATTAATTTACCACATACTTAGTTTTTCAACTTGAAATAGACGGGAAAACACACTAGGATTCTGCACTGGGCACCTTTATTTTCCGGAACTGAAGCAAACACATAGCCTTTGGAAGTAATGAGGCTTCTTTTGCTCCCTGGAAGTGCTTAAGCAAAGACTTCTCAGCTCTGAGGCACAGAGGGGGAGAACAGCTCTTTGCTCCATCTAATGGTGAAAGGGAATAAGCATTTCCATTAGGTTTCACTTCATACCAGGTAAAGTCAATCCAGGGCAACCCGTGCACAGTTTTTTAGGTCATGATGGAGCTCATTTGGTCTGTGTGGTGATAAGGCATGACATGGGTACACAGAGCTGCAGAGGAGGAGGCAGACATGCTCCTGGACAAGGCAGGTAACCACTACTGATGTCAGATCTCAAAGCTGGAGCTATGGCTTTTTTCCATGCCTGTCTCTGCTTTCTTCCCAAGTCTCCGGACCCTGTGCAGGAGCTGGCTGCATGCATCAGACCTCCTGCCATAGGATGGTGATGTGAGGGCAGGCAGTCTGGGGCAGGACCAACAGGACCAACTTCACACAAAGCACTGGGCAAACAGCTGAGCACCACCTGCTGCCGAGCAGGGTATGATCTGGCAACATGGCGCTCTTCCCAAGCCAGCCTGTCCTAGTGACCCCAGCATCTGTTTGAATCTGCCACCAACCTGTATGGCTGGCCTCCACCCACAGTTCAGTGCTTGGCTAAGGAGAAGATATCATTATCCTGACCAAAGGTCTGTGTTGCTTTTCCACTGAAGGACTATCAATGATCTCTTACTTTCCAGAACTTCCAAGAGCCCTTAAGTGGGAAAAGGAAGAATCAGGACAATTTCTGTAAGTCCTAAAACCACAATGTTTCCAGGAAACTTCTGGAATGGTTTAGGAGTCCCTAAATGCTGTCCCAGTGCTTCTTATGGTTCTAGCAAGAAGCTGGAACTCTGTGGTTCTGTCCTAATGATTCTAGCAAGAGGCTCACCCAGTACCATCTTCTGGAATCAGGAAGCACACACAGGTTTAGACAAACCAAATGATGTTCTCACACACCAGGCACTATGTTGTGCACCAGGGCAACACAACAAAGTGGTTCTGCTCTTCCCAGGCAATCAGACCAGAGAGCAGAAGGCACTGTCCCTCCACATTCACACCCAGAGCACAAGCAAGTAAATGTTCACACACCAAACACCACCCACTGCTTATTGTATGATGACCATGTTCACATTTACCTGCGTAATTAATCAACCCTTGAACAGATAGTAAAAATGCCTCATTTGTCCTTTAAGGAAATTAATTTGGAAGTACTAAATCTTGGTATGTAGGTGTCTTGAGTTTTTTATGCATCAATATTCAAGGGAAAAAGACCTGAAATAAAGTAATTCTGAGTACTCATAGCACTTTACACAAGCTCAATTTTCAGAAAATAAGGAGGAAGATTTCATTAGATGTGAATTGGTAGGAAAAAAAGAAAAGTCAAATAATAGCAGAATTATCTTCTAACCTGAAACGAGACAAGGTGCTGAGTTTTACCCAACATAACCTCCCTTCAAGTCCAGTAATGCAGCAGAAGTTAATTCAAATATCGCCTAAAGATAATTGCATCTGGATGTCAAGACAGTTGGAGTTCTCTCCAGGTACAGAAGTTTTATTTTATTCTAATTCTGTATACCATCTAGAAATGTTATGATCTGGTCCTCTTCTAGCAATTAATACCTAAATTACATCCAGTTTTGTAAAACACTTAATGGATGTATTATTTAAAATAACTGAAACATTATCTCAGCTCATCAAATTTTTTGTATTTTGATTTCTGTGAAAATGTGCATATATTTTTTTATATAAAATAATGTTTACTGACCTATTCTTGCTATACATTCCAAATTCCACAAATACTGAAGACAATGCCTGTAAATATTAGCTTGATAAAAGTAAATGCAATAACTTATCTGAAAATGTTTTCTTCTGCTATATCTTACTCAAGTTTATAGGAGGAAAATAAAACTATACTTCACTTCTGTGTTTAGGAAGATGTATGATGTAAACAATGCAAAAATTGTCACATGAGAGCTGCCCTGTGTTACTTTCAATAAAAACATCTGTGACGTACCATTTATATGGCTCATGTCTTGCTGTCAATGTACTCATCCTCTTTGTAGGGGAGATCTCATCCTCTTAATTCTTCCATCTTGGAACATAACACTAAATACTTAACATGAAAAAGTGTGGGGCTTTATT
Organism: Toxostoma redivivum; assembly: GCA_013397375.1. Taxonomy (NCBI): domain Eukaryota; kingdom Metazoa; phylum Chordata; class Aves; order Passeriformes; family Mimidae; genus Toxostoma; species Toxostoma redivivum. Next base: position 557,191 of record VXBI01002035.1, on the reverse strand, counting down.
TATTTCATGCATACATGTCACAGAAGAGAATAATTCATACTAATTTCTCTTAACTTTCGAATTAACAAAAAAAAACATGCCTTAGAAATTTAGCTCTGGGAGTGGATTTAGGCCCTGCACTGATTAGCATCTTCCTTTTCCTAATGTGCACTAGTGCTTGTTGGGAGTTTGGCTAACATAAGGAATAATTATATTTCTACCATACCCTTGCACAATTAAAATATGTAACTTTTAATTTATACTCAGAAAAACCAAAACCAAAGGTGAAGTGTCATCTTGCAACAAAAGTTAGTGTTGACTAACTTTATGCTAGCTGTCTTTTTCCCCAGAATTATAGAAGCATTTTTTTATAAATTCTGAAAGTTCACTCTTCATTTAGAAACATGGCAGCAAACAAACACACACAAGGCCCAGTATATGAGAATGTTTTGAATTATGTCCCCATCACTACAGAAAAAATACCACTCAGAAGTATCAGATATATATACTCAGTACATTGGCATCCGTTTGAATAGCTAAATACAAATAAAATAAGTACAAATATCCATTATGAAATGGGAGTCAAGACAGAAAGCTCCTTAGGCACAAGAATAAAGATCCTTCACTGCCACACCACAGTATAAACATCAAGAAAAAAATCCACATTCAGAAACCAAACATTTCAGGATTCATCTACAAAGAGCTAGACTAAATTCCTTCTGATAATAATTAATCACTGGGTCTTACAGTTCCTGTAATGTACTCTTCAAAAGAAGAGCAATGCTGTCTGTCTAGAGGTGCAGCAATGAGCAAATTAAACTGGTTATTTATTATCAAAGTTTCTGATATTCTTTCCATAAAGAAGAATTAATATAGTTGCAAGTGAGGCTATGCAACTCCTCAGAGAAATTTGCCACATGGCATTTCATCATTTAACGGGCATCCATTTGGCAGGGAAACATTGCTGAGGCCAAAGAATTCACAACTTTACACAGAAACATAAAACACACCTTGACCACATATAGGAAGGGCATTCCTAGACTTGACAAAGTGAAGACCTAATTTGCTAAAGCCAAGCTTTGAAAGATCTCAAATATATTGCTTACCATATAATTCAATTGTAGCAGGTAGAGCAAAAATGTGCACAAAATTTAGGGCATTAGAATGTAAAGTAGTAAACTGAACTTAAAACATCCTACTTGGAGTAAAATGTGCCAATTAATAACAAAGGCAAGAGAGGTGGGAAGTTTCTGATCAACTAAAGACAAAAGAAAAATTATGTTAATTTAAAAATCCTGGCAGCTCTGCAACAGCAGTTTGAGCTGAAGATTCAATCCCATCAGCAAAAAGGCAAAGGCATCTTCCTCTGTTTTATACAATCCTTATGTTGAGATGAGAAGTGCCTGGTTAAATCTGGACATTCTCTAGCTCATCGTTAATGTCCTTGTTCAAGTTCTCCACTACTGCCTTAAATAGTAAAGGCTTCCTCTAGCATACAAGCTCTCCAGAGTTAAGTTTCCTTTGGAACACTCCCAGCATTAGATATAACTGAATTAACATTAGTGTAGTTACTCCTCATTTCTATAGCCCCTCCTGTCTTGCCTTCCCTCAGGTACACTAGTGCTCTTACCTCCCAGCACTTTTTTTCTTTGTTTCAAACACTTCCTTAGGAGTTCCAATGTACAACAAAAATTATATTCCTTTTTTTTTCATTTATCCTAGAATCACAGATTGGTTTGGGTTAGGCAGGACCTTAAAGATGATCTAGTTCCAATCTCCCTGCTACAGGCAGGGATACAACTTAATTAGACCAGGTTGCTCAAAGCCCCATTCAGCCTGGCCATTGTGGCCAGGTAGGATACCTGGTTTATCTTTCTCCACACTTAATACATTCACTATATTCTCATCCACATCTACAAAACATGTTACCTTTTAGTCTCACATTTATTTACCTCTTCTTAATATTTAAACTACACTTAAGAGATTTGTATTAAATAAAAATTCAGTTTCACACTATGAGTTTTAATTTTCTCATTAAAAGAATTTTAGCTGATTGCTTCTCGATTTTCATTTTGATCTCTTTTTCTCCTGCTTGCTTCTTTAAAACATATGAGTAAAAGAGTATAAGGAATATAAGCCTATGAGCCTTCATTCTTAGCTGTGATGTATGCACATGCACTTTTTAAAATAAGTCTAGTGTTTTTCAATGAATGGAAATAAAACTTGATGGTTTGTATCTCAGCAAAGAACAGGTAAAAGAAGTAGCAATAAAGGAAACATACCATGCAAATCACTGCATTACACAGCATCTAAACAAATGTCTTCTTAATATATGAGATAGAAATCCTATTTAAATCCTGAAATAAAGTATAATTGCTTATCCAATTTATCGGCTAAAATCAGTATGTCATCTAAGTCTGTTTATTAGATGACTTATCGTCTAGAAAGGGTAGTTCCTTACTCAGCTCTTGTGTAAGCAGCCAACTTAAGACAATGTTTTGCAAAAACAAGTTAGCATTTTACTCCATTGTTTCACTTATAATACTGATGGGTTTAAAATAGATTTCTGTCTAGTTCTCCCATTGTCCATTTCCCAAAGAACATTTCTTTCAGTTGTGTTCATCATTCTCTATTTTGTTTACAAGGAAGAAGGGGAAATGAGAAAGCAAAGAACTTACATGAAGAGAAAAATGCGTAACTATGAAGCTCTACACTTGGCTTCAGGGAGATTGAAATGATGGCTCAGTAATTCCAGACCATATTCCAAAGAGCATATTGTGATAGACTGTTCCCCATCCTCACCATGTGCCATTCAGAGGAAGGAACTGTGAACCATAGCTTGAGATGAACCTGCTACCAACTTCCTATAGTTTGGGAAGACTACAGATGGGCCAGCTGGTGACATTTACCTTCTCCAAGAGACAAGTCTGCCTATATCATAGTGCTTGGGTTGTTTGCCTCTGGTTTAAGTGAACTCATCTTTGGCATTTGTCATGGTTTAGCCCCAGCCAGCAGCCAAGCCTCATGGTAGTCACTTGCTCACTGACCCACCAGCGGGATCAGGGAGAGAGCTGGAAGGGCAAAACAGAAGTCGTGGCTTGAGATAAAGAAAATTTAATAGGGCAAACAAAAGCCATGCACACAAGGTAGCAAAACTAAGAAGTAATTCACTACTTCCCATAATCAGGCATCTTCAGGACAGCAGGGCGCATCACATGTAATGGTGACTTGGGAAAACAAACAGCATCACTCCAAACAACATTCTGCCTCCTCCTTCCCCCCACTTTACATACTGAGCATGAGGTCAGATGGTATGGAAGATCCCTTTGTAATTTGTAAAAGGTCAGAAAAGGCCTTGGCTTTGTATAAGCACTGCTCAGCAATACCAAAAACACCCCCATATTATCAACCCTGTGTTCAGCACAAACACAAAACACAGTCCCCTACTGGCAACGTAAAGAAAATTAAATCTACCCCACCAAAACCAGCACAGCACTGTAGCAGGTTAGATAAGCAAAGACACACTCCTATGCCTTCTGGCTAATGGGTGGCAACTGCTGAAAAAAAGCATTAAGCCAAGGGAATTTAAATAATCTACTGTCATCAATTTTTAACTAGTCTTATAAAAATAAAAAACCAAGACAAAGAATTTAAGCAGTGCATTTAAAGATGCTTTCCTTTAATTAATAAAAGTAAATCAACTCCTATTCCGCATAGAATTGGTATCCTGCACCTCTGTCAAACCTCTAGAAAGCTGGTTTGTGTTTTCCTTTCCAAACAGGGCACAACACCTCAGCACCCAGACTGCTGAAACCATACAACTCTTCTGGAAAACCATTTTTAAAAGATTTACAAAGAGATCTGCTGCAAATAAGGTTTTGTTCCCTCTAAAAATCTCCTTCCACAAACACAAAAGTCATCCAAATATCAACTTGGGTCTTCTCCTGTATCACCTCTCAAACACAGCCAGCACCTGTACAACCCTGCAAGCCTTCCTGGCACTGTGGCAGTGTAACCAATTTAGTCATCTGAACACCAGTGGAATTTGCAAATTGGAAAAAAAGTTAAAATACATGCCTCCTGATGCCCAGAACAGACACATCAGATTTCAGATATTCAGGGTCCATCAGAGCCTGGAGAGAGTTCACGACACCTGTAAGCAGACTGCCCACCTTGGCATACCACTTAAAACGGCCCTAGAGTCACATTCCCTGATTTATCTTTTGCTGCTACATATCAATTTTAAACCTCTGTATTCCCTAATTCTTCCTTACCGGATGCAATTTCTAAAATTATTCCAATTATATCTCCTTCAAACATAATTGGAACATGTACAATCAGCAGGAAACAAGTTTGTCAGATTGTAAAGAACTGCAAGAGATGAACTATCAGCCCAAATTTAGCAATTTGTCCACATGGCTTTACTAACAAACTCTGAATCAAATCTCAGTCTATACTTACTCTCCTCCCAGAAACACTCCTCCCAGACTCCCACAGGTCCTAAGATTAAAATGTTCCCTTATCTTTCAACTGCTGAAATAATTTAGACAGCCTTCACTACATTTACTTGGCACCTTTCTTCCCCCTCTGGGCCTACAAACATAATAAATATTATGCTCTGGTATTTTGTGCATACTATGCAGAAAACCTGAGCTTTGGAAGTATGTTTGGTCTCATAATTACCTGAGAAATAAGATTTAAACACTGTTCTAATGTCAGAGTTTACAAACAACTGGCTAACATAACTTTCTGTGAAAGTTTATGAATAGCATTCCATTGCATGAATCAAACTTTTTACTCTCAACTGGGAAAGGGTATTTTTTTTAATCCTCCAGATATTACAGATAATGATGTCACAAAAGTTTTTAAATAAGTAAAAAATTATTATAAAAATAAAAAACAACCCCACAACTAAAAAGTCCAAAAAGAAAATAATACCACAACAAAACAATCCAGGGCAACTTATCATAGGTTGGGAGGAGAAATACAGAGTAAGAGTTACTCTGAGACAATAGGGAAGGTTTCTCATTCCCTGGCCTTTTCCAGTATACATTAAAAATGACCCAGGCATTTAGTAAGCTGCAGCTGAATCTTGAGGCTAACAATCTTTCACATAAATCAAATGCTAAACTGGGTAACATATTTCAATACACTTAATAATGGGGCCAATGAAAAGTGATAAATAACACAAAAAATTTCAAGCGAAGCATTTCTGGTGGCTTTCATTTTACACTGATTTTATTCATTTTATACTTGTGCTTCCAAATTCTAAATATTCATGTGCTGTTCTATGTTACTAGCACACTACATATGTCCAAATGCTAGGAAGAGCATAAAATACAGTGTGCAAGCTGAGCTGTGGGTGCAAATGGAACCAGTGTTCCATTTGCAAGGAACCCAAGGACAAGCATGGCCAAAATTGCAAAACCAGGGGAAGAAATGAGGTTTGGGGTTGTTTTTTTTCCTCTAATCTACCTATTTTCTGCAGGCAAACACATTTAAGGGAGAGTGGTACAACTTAAATATCTACCTTCTGTACAAGGAACTCATAGCAGTAGTCAGCATCAATGCAAAAAGAGAAGCAGAGAAGTGACTCCCTCTACCCTTCCTTTACCTCCCATGAAGGGCGAGCAGCATCCCTGGTGTCGTCCATCCTTTCAACAGCTCCACTGGAAACACCAAACTGCCCTTTGCAAGAACAGAACCCCAGTGGCAGCACAGGCATACTTTGCCTGGAATCAACCTGCCAAGTCCCACTTGTTAGGGACTGCAGACCCCAAGTACACTAAGTTCCAGACCCCGCTGAGAATGCCCTTCTATTTGGCCACTGCTAACACAATTCAGTTTGCTCTTGCTCGCACCCACATGCATTTGTTCTCTCACCACAGGAGGACTGGCAAGGTAGCTTTCAGCACAGAAAAGAAAGCCAAACATTTTGCCAAAGTTTCTCCATTTCAGTTACCACATTCAAATACTTAACAAGGCAAAATATTTCTTAAGACACAATTAGCTGGCCAGCATGACAGGCAGAGGTCTATTATTTTTCTAGATAGCTGAACAAACTGTTAAATAAATTAAATTATTAAATTGAAACAAAACTGGATATATATGCTATTTAGAGTCTCCACATATGCAGGCGTCACATATATAAGCCCACATATGTACAGTATGGGCCTCACAGAAATCAAAGGAAGTTTTGCTCTGAGCATTACTGAAACTGAAGATTTCTTTATTAAACTTACTTTTGAGAAACTTCTTTCAGATATTAGGTTACTACATTCTTAAATATTTACATTAATATATCCAAATATATTTCTGCCAGCATTAAAATTAATGTATGTACAGAGAAACTCATGGAATCATGGATATTTGGTGTGGAAGGAGGGACCTTAAAGATCACCTTTGGTCAGGGACACTTTTCACTAGAGCAGGTAACTCAGAGCCCCATCCAGCCTGGTCTTTAACACTTCCAGAGCCAAAGAGTTCACAATCTCTCTGAGCAACCTTATCACGCTCACAGTACAGAATTTCTTCCTAATATTTAACCTAAACCTGCCCTCCTTCAGCTTACGACCTTTTCCCCATGTCCTATCACTTCAGGCCCTCATGAAAAGTTCCTCTCCAGCCCCCCTGAGATACTGGAAGGTGCTGCAAAGTCTTGATGGACCGTTCTCCAGGCTGAACAGACCCAACTCTCTCATCCTATCTTCATATGAGAGGTGCTCCAGCCCTCTGATCATCTTAGTGGTTCTGCTACAGTCCACAGCTAAAAAGGTGACAGCTAAAAAACAGTGAATGTAATACTAAATGTGAAAGGAGTGCTAGCAGAATATATCTGGCATTTCCAAAGACAAATGATTTAGCCATTCATTATCTTGATTTAAAAATCAAGTAATTTGCAAACATAATAAAATTAAATTTTTAAAAGATATTATTTAATATAAATGTGTAACTATGTAGGGCCCACCAAGAACAATTTTTGGCCCTTTGCTATTTAACAGTTCACTAATGATCCAGAAGACAAAGGGTTGCTGTTAATACAAGCCACCACTGGCAGAGGGAAATAATCTAAAATTTATAGCTGGGTATAAAATATCCTAACCTATTCTGTAGAACTCTATACATGTTTTGAAGGGTAACATCTACAAAAAATTCCTAGTGGGCTAGTAGGTGAATCTGATCTGCTAGGATGATGACACAGAAATGAAGAAGTAAAGAGCAATTTTAGGATAAATCAACAGGAAAACAACGAAGTGTATTGTTTTTTGGCCAGGCAGATGTTAACAATGCATGTGCAGTTCCCTTTTAAACCTTTTAATAAAAATACAACCAAACCAATTCGTATCAATACAGTAACAACAAAGGACTAGAGAAAATGCCTTACAGCAAGAGTTAAAGAGATGTTTGATTAGTTTAAAACAAGAGTATTGAAAAGTGACTTCATTAGAAAGTATAAACATCTCACTAAGAATAGAGCATTGGAGCTCTGAAGAAACCAGAGGCAATGTCTGGAAACTGAAGCCAGACAAATTCATATTGGAATAGAGCTTAATTACATTTTTCAGCAATGAGGGCCATGAACTACTGATGAAGTTAGAGTGCAATGCATCTTCCACATCTGTAAATGAAGACCAAACACTTCTAGAAGCTGCACTCCACGATAAGTATGAGCCTAATAGCTGGTAGCTGCATAGATTCAGAAAAAGTCTATATTATACAGAGTTTAACCCATATGATTTAATGATCCTGCATGACCTTAAAATTGCCAGGGCATATGAATCAGGATAAGTAAAATAGTAGTAATAAACCACACAGGATCACACAGCAACATAAGAAATATATTCCCCATTTTTTTAAAGTCACCCAACCCTTCTACATAGAAACAAGGCATCTCCATCTGGTAACAACAACAACACATTTCCCCCATATGACCTCATTTCATATAATAAAAAGGCTTTCCATTTCATGCATATCTTAAAAAAAATTTTATCTTTTTCTACTACTTAGCAGCTGGGATAAATGTCATCTAGATATTAACACAGTGTTACTGAAAATAATATCAATACTAACAAAATCCAATGAATGTTTATTACTCTAATACTTCAAAACGTTACCACTAGCTGGCAAAGCTCATTTAGGTTTGAAACAACTATTTTGATAAAAAGAGAAACATTGATTACATAATTTGCACTCATTTTGTCACTTCTGTCCTTTTTATCATTTTCTTTTCTGCCGCATAGTTGCTTGACACTGCTGACTCACAGGCAGCAAGTTTATTCCCAGACTGAATGTAAATGCATCTCATGCCCCTAAATTGCCATTTTCCAGATATTCATCTCCTTTTTAACACCACCAGTACTCTAAGGGTGCATCTGAAAAGAGATTAAGTGAAGAAGCAGAACTGGCCTCTGAAACAAAATTGTTTCTTGATTGCTTTGTAGAAAACCGTTTCATTAGGCATTCAGTTATTCCTCCAGCATACAGAAGCAGGAACTGTACAAAAATTACCTTAATTTGCAGATCATAAATACCAAAATACACACACCTATTGGACAGCAAGGTTTACTGGCCTGCAAAATGTGATTGTAATCAAAAATGAGAATTTCAGACTACCATATATTCATACTATAGGGTATGGATCCTTAAGGAAAGCAAGTCCTTACCTAAAAATAACAAACACAACAACAACAACAAAACCACCAATGGGGCAAAAAAGGGCACAGAAGAGGACCTGGAGAGGTCAGACAGCCCAAGTCCCACTTCATTGTAATCCAGACAGGGTTTTCCTATCTATTCCTCAGAGTCTCCGAGTAATCTATTCTGGAGCTCACGATTCTTGCTGCTCAAAAGTATTCTGCCCATTCTTTATCTGTCTTCTGTTTATCTTTCTTTTTTTTTTTTTCAGTATCTAACCCACATTATTTTATCTTTACATTGGAATTCTTGTCCTATCCCTTATGAATAGAAAGTGTATTGTTGCTTCTCCCCTGGCATCAGCCTTTTACATACATGAAAATTTGTTTCTCCCATCCGTAAATAAAGCATGATTCAGACTTCTCAAAAGGTCACTTTTCTTAGACATTACCTGTTACCTTCCCTTAAACTAACATCTTTCTAGAATCCCAGTGCCTTGCCTACATCAATGCATGGGCCCAAAACTCTACACTGTTTTCACAGTCTGCACTTAGCTCGAGTACATCCTCACACAATCTGCGCAAAAAACAGAGGTTGAGAAAACCGTGAGGGAAAAAAAAAAAGGGAGCATGCTGTGAGGGATCACACACACAAAGATTCTGGGCAAAAAGTAATATTGTTCCCAACTACACTCAGGTTTTTTTATCAATATTTTGGTCTACTGAGCTTACTTTGACCTCATTATAAATATGAATTTATTTGTGCAGCATGATATAAAAGGGCTTCTAGCATAACAAACTATACCTATGAGGAATACTATAAATCCACTATAAATAAGGGGAAGAAAGGTAAATCATATACACATGCATACCTGTAAGTAAATAATTTGCCTAATTTCAATAGCTCTTAAACTATACGTTTTTATTAAGAGTAAAACATTTTACCCTTGGAATGATGCAAAATCTTAACTAACAACTGGAATACACTTTGAAATAATTCAGCATAAACTCATTTATCAAAATTCTACATGATGTCTTCCACCTGGTCTTGCTATCTTACCTTCCTGATCTAGACAGCTATATATCAGCAGTACAGGCTTCAAAAATGCCTAAGCAAATGCTTCACAAACTCAGGACAAAATTATCAACTTTTTTGCCACTCATGTTAGAGGCAGAGACAGCAGAGTGTGCAACCTTAAGCACAACACAGTTTCAAACAGCTAGTAATGTAATCATGGAAAGAAGTCTGTCTCACATAGAATTTTTTAACTGTGAACTTCAGATTTTACACCACTACTGAAGATCTGAAAGCATGGTTTGGACCCAGTTTTTTTGGTTCCTGCCTTGACTTCATTCAGGCAAGTCCTAGTGATGCTGAAGTCAACAGGGGTTTTGCCATTCAATTCTCTGGTCCAAAATCAGATTTCCTATCAGAAACAGTTATTATTCCAGTGTTTGAAAAGACTTTTCATCTACCCCAAGCAACTTGCTTTTCATTCCTCAGTCCTTCAAACTTACATACACAAGAAAATTGAATAAATCAGATTTATTTAATCTCTATCAATTTTTCAGTGCTTTATATGGCTGGATCTGAAAGCCTCGGATTAACAAACGGAGGGAATGTACATATGAAGAAGGCACCACATCTCACCCAGCCTTAACAGGATAAAGCACATTTAAATAATTAATTATATATTCTTATATATAGCATCTGAGTGTCCATAAGTCTTAATATATACTTAATAAATATATAATAAAATGTGATTCATAAGCAAATACTGATACAGATGATTCATATTTTTTCTACAAAGCCTTTAATACATCAATCAGAACATGGATTACACAAACACATGCACACACAAAAGATAGATTGCTACAGAAGGGGCAATTTGGCTGCTTCTCAGCAAATACAGATTAAAGCACACAAGCTCTAGTGCATACAAGAAAAAAAGATAAATAACCCCAAAAGGTCATAGCACATACTCTGCAATCTGTGGGTACTTATGAAATAAGAGATAAAACCTGCTTCTGTGAGTAAAACTGAGTGATTGCAGTATTCAGTTTCAATACACTTTTAAACATGTATGAAAACATGACAATCACTGTATGTGCTGCAATATTTTGTCTAGTAACAGGTACAGTTTTCTAATCCAGTGAGAGGAAATACAGTGATGGCTACAATTAAGTACCATGGCCTAACTTAAAGTCAAATACCTTCACTAAGTTTTGTTTTATAAAGGATACTACTGCTGATTTTTGTATTCAATTCATATTCTCAAGTAATTCAGAAATGTGCTTTTAAATCATATTTCTTTATACTACAAAAACATCAGAGATAATATATCACCATAGTCCAACTTCTAGTAACGTGGTATTAAAAGAAATTCTCATGAAGGCTTTCTTCACTGATAGGATGAAGAAATCATTGAAATGGACTGCTCAAGGAAGTGGTAGTCCTGTAAGTGCTCAAGAAACAACTTAGTAGTTTATGGTCTAGTTGGCAAGGTGGTATTCAGTCAAAGGCTGGACTTAGTGATCTTAGGGCCTTTTGCAACCTTAATAATTGCCTATTCTAAAGCTACAAATGCAGATGCCTTAAAAAGAAGGAATCAGCTGTCAAAATCAACAGGAAATTTCTGTTATAGTTATTCATTGACTGGGAAACGCTAATTCTGCATTACCCCTCTTACCGAATCTGAGATATTCATGGAAACAGAAAACAAGAGACGGACTGAAAGTGCCATTGATTCATCTTATTTCTTTTGTCATTTCACTATGGTTGGGCCAGTTACTGCCGTACCCTATCAATATTCAAATATTTGCTTCTCAGAAAGCAGGGGGGGAGGGGGGAAGCAGGGGGGAGGAAGCAGAAAGGGTCCATGCTGCTTTTTTTTTTAGTGTTTAACACAGTCTACATTTAACTGTTGATTTCCATCATACATACATGAAAACAAAACAGGCTCCTTACCAACCTTACTTTATTTCTGCTTCCAGGGTTGATTTTTGAAAGCTAGGAATATTTTCACGCTTTTTCATACTCCTCCCCCTTCCCAAGAAGTACTACAGCCTTTCACTGCACATAGCTTAGCATACAGACTTTTAATTCTATCTAAACTAAATAAAGTTTTGTTAAGTCGTCTAACCACTCTCCTTGATCTGAACCAATGTATCTGCTATTCTCCTGAAAACACAGTCAAGTTAGCAGCATTTTTAAACAAAAAAAGATTTGGCAGAGAAAAATCTTACTGACAGGCATCCTTTTGGGGAGGCCTGCAGCACTGTCTTTTCTCCTGACTGCAGATGATGGGAGCTCTCATACCCTTCTTTATGTGCTGGCCATGTATTCATTGAAAGAATCCTGCACTGGTCCCAGAGGGCCATGGGGGTGCTCCACCTGCAAGTTGAAGCAGCTGAGACAGATTTCACTTGCAGTTGTTCATCTCCTTGACCAGGAGCTGCTACAGCAAATGGCACAAGAATTGAGCACAAGAACTGCTGCAAGAGCAGCTCGCTGGCACACAGATGAGCTGAGAGGGCAGCCAACAGAGTGGGGCTCAGCAAAAAGGAGCATGGAAGTGCCAGGAAAACAGAAACCTGCTGACGGGAAAGGGGGGGAAGCCTGGAGTCAGAAGATGCAATTGGGAATAGCAGTGAAGTCCACTAGACTTCTACATTTTTTATCTCAATCATACATACAGAATGTACCAGCCAGCTGCTGAAATTCTGGATATTAAGATTCTGTATATGACAAACGAAAAGATTACCATTATTCCAGATACTGGATTATGTCTTTAATACCGTAAACAAACCAATGATCTAGATAAGAGAACTATATATAAACTATATATGTGTACATATATATGCTATATCTAAACACACACAGTAACTGTACAGACACAGGAGTGTAAAATGCTGGCTTTTCCCAGATGGACAGGTTTAAAAAGGAAAAAATAAAAAATATCTCGATCTATAGAATAAGCAGGGTCTTCCAAATCACTTAAGCCAGTGTCTACAAACTACAGCTGTAGGGCTTCTCCTTAGCAGAGGCTGAATTGAGCCTCTTTCTTGCCAAAGTGCTAAGCAGAAAAGATGTCTACACTAACAAAGTCATTTATGGCAGAAAGAAGGATTCTGACATTTGCAAAAATGGAAAACAAGTATTTAAATTAATACATTTTTAAAATATTTATAAATAAGTTTCAGACTAGAGTTGAGGAAAAAAATAAAACTAAAAACAAACAACAACAAAAAACCCACATAAAAAATAAACCTGCCCCCACAAATTTGTTCTCATTGTTCGGAGAAGGCTGAAAAAATGAACAGCCCCATGAAAAATTGGATCTATGTGTCCCATATCAGAAGTGAAGACCTAGACATTCGTTTAGCTTTCATAATTTCATATCTCAATCCCTCTTCTGTAAACAGATGTTAAAAGGTTGTGCAAAAGGAATTCAGTATAGTTTAAAGTATGCAGATACAATGACAAGCAGCCACAGAGCAGCTTTGGGAAACAAGCTTCTGAGCATGCTGCAGAATTGGGATGCAGAGACCCTGAAACAGAGGAGGCGTGGCCAAAGAGAAATATAAAGAAGCTGATCTTTGTTAAAGCCCTACCCCACCTCATACATAGAAATACAGACCTGACATGAAGAAAAAAAAAAAAAAAAGACTGTGAGGTGAGACAAAGTTGCTCTGTCAGCATTTTGCCCTGCATTTCTATTTGCCAATTTTGACATAACATATGCAGACATTGCTCAATCCTCATTCAGATTAATTCTAGTTTTCACAAAGCACTGCAGAAAATGTTTTAATAGGAAATAAAATTGACATCCTTATCATACAGCACTTAAAAGTTTCCTTACCAAGTCTATTCTTTCTGTACTGGAAAAAAAGGATTATTAAAGTCTTAAAAAAATTAATATTTTAAATATTAGGAGTCTAAAATTGAAGATGTGAGAACATGACATAATAAAATTAACTTATGAAAAGAAGTACTAGATATTTCATACTGTGGACTTTAAAACCTTTACCAAATCATTATGTACCAGTGTGAGATCTGTTTTGTATCACTGTGAGTTCCTTGTGTTATATTCAAACGTTGCTGATATATTAGACAAGATTTTTACAGAATGCATTCCTAATGCATTTGTGCTCGTTTCTACCATGTCATGGCTAATGCAGCCAAGTGTGCTCTTCTGCATGAACCTCAGCAAGACTATCAGATTTCACATCACTTTCACAAGTTTTCAGTCAACATTTTTCACATTGACACCCTAATTTAGAAGTATTAGGATTGTTTTTACAATTAAGACTCTGATATAATTTACAAGAACCTCAAGTACAGCAAAACAAAATATTTCTATTTTATTAACTCATTTCAGCTGTGAGCCAGAGAACAAATCTTAAAACTGATTAACTCAGACTGACAAAATTGTTTGTTTCGTAGGATGAAGCTTAACTATAACAGGATTTCTTCTGGAATTCCTATTTATTTCTTAAGTTGCCAATATTAGCATAAGAAAAGCACAAAGGCAGATTACAAAGGAAAAGTAAAATCTATGTTTATCAAAATGTACATATCTCTTTTAATAAACTCTTTTCTTAAATTTCCAGTGAAGTATGTTGGATTTCCTAAATATCATCCTTTGAAAGGTGGTATCTTTCAGAAGTTAACGAGCTGATATTTTACAAGTTTAGTAGTTCCTATGGAATTTATACATATTTTTTTAAAAAAATCTACCTCTAGCTTCCAATATTAATCTCATATTTCTTTCCCTGATTTTAATTACCAGTATCATAATGTAAGCATTTGCCAACTATGAAACACACAGACCTTTCAGTAAACCAGGAAGGGAGAGGCAGAAGTACTTTTCTCTTCCAGATGTAAAACAAAATGTTTTGGACAAATTTATTACCCGACTTCTAATCCTAAGTAAACCTGAGCAGTAACTTCTGTAAATCCATCAAATATTTTTTTTTCCCTCCAGGATGATTTAAAGCAAAGGAACTCTGAACAACAAAAATGAAAATCAAAATAATAACTAAAATATACTCCCAGTGAAGGTGGGAGTTAAGAGGTAAAGCATACCAGCTATGAATAAAAAAGGAGAGTAGAAGCCTATAGCAAATATACTACAAGTTAATGGACCAGTCTGGCCCAGAGGAACACTCACTGGATGTGTTTTTGGATGCAAGCCTTGATACTGCATAAATCACAAATGAATAGGCATTATTCAAGCTTTTTCCAAGTACTCTGAAACAAGTAAAAACATTCTCACAGTCAGAACAGCCAAAACTGTTTGAAGTCCACAAGCCACTGGAATTTCAAAATGGCAAAGTCAGCCAAGTCCTTTGCTCCACAGCACTGTCACCTATGCCTTGCCTGCCCCAGACCCCCAACTTCCTTCCACTTCACACCCTCCAGAACCCTTTTCCAAGGACAAGATCCAAGTGCTGCCATTTGCCCATAGGCAGCTGAGCACACCCAGAAGCCACAACCACAAGTTGCTGCCCTCTCTCAGCTACCTGAGGAGTCAACACACAGCATGAGAGCAGCAGGCAAACCCAAGGGAACCAGCACCTCACAGCACCCATGGCTGAGGGCACAAAAAATCTGAGGTCAAAGCTCTCAAATGCCTCATAAAATACTTCAGCTTAGAGAACTGTCTACATTCAAGCTAAACTGGGAAGAGTGACACTGGCAGGTTGAGGAAGGGCATCATGGACCCAGTGAGGTACATGGGGAATGCTGGGTCCAGCTTTGGCTCCCCAGTGCAAAAGAGGTATGGACATGCTGGAATAAGTCCAAAAGATGATTAAGAGCATCTGACAAACAAACAGCTCAGCCTGGAAAGGAGAAGGCTTATCAATATGTATAAATACCTGCTAGGGAGGGTAAAGAAGACAAAGCCAGGCTTTCCTCAGTGTTTCCCAGTGACAGGACAAGGACGAATGGGCACAAATTTAAATACAGGACACTTCATTTGACTAAAGAAAATATTTTTTTACAATGAGGGTAGTTGAACACTGGTTCAAGCTGCACACAGAGTTTGCGGGGTCTCTACCCTTGGAGATATTCTAAACCCAACCAAACATGCCCTGAGAAGGGTGTTGGATCTGATGGCCTCCAGAGGTACCTTCCAGTCTCAACCATTCATTGATTCTGTATACCCTAAGATTAAATGACCATCCTTCTGCTTGATGCCAAAAAAGAATGGAAATACAGCATATATACAAACGTCAGCAAACACAAAGATGATTAATTAAGTGTCCAACTTAAAGCTACACTGAATGAGCAGAACTAAAATAGCTAGGGCTTCTGCTTATAATTTGTTGGCCCTGACTTCCCTCTCTGTTAAGGTCCCTCTGCTGTTTGATGAGGAGACATTTTGTAAAGGCAATTTCTAGATTCAAAAGAACAATTTAATGACTCAAGGGGGTGCCAACTTGGCCTCAAAACTGAGAAACAGGTTGATTTTTCTCTCATTCTCTTTAAACACTTATTCTGTCCCTGATATTTCTCTCCCAAAGACACATTTATTTCTCTCATTTCTTCTGCATGCTGCTTAATCTTTTGCATCCATCAGGAATAACCCTCCCCTGTCATCACTGTATCCTGAATCACCAGAAAGTGACATTCTTGAAGTAATAATTTAAGAGTCATTTTAACAATGCAGTCCCTGCTTCTTACTTCACACTAACATCTATTTTTTGCACCAAAAACAAAAGGCAATGTCGTCCACAACCATATTAAGACCCTCACTGAAAAGCTCTAATTAGTCTTCTTTCAGGCCTTGCCAACATTTCTTCTTAAAGTGGTAGTAGAAATGTGTACAAACAAGCACATCTCCCCAGTACTCTGCTTAGGAATGCTCCCAAGGCAAGATGTCACAAGGAAGGTTTGTAGAAGTTGGCACAATTTTTCATAACCTTCGCAGTCCAGGTGATTTATAGCAGAAGGTTTCAGAAGTTGCTACCAGTAAGTACAAGTGGGACATAAACAGGTGTATTCTTTCTAAGGATAAGTGATTTCATTTTTCTTCCCACTGCCCATTTTCCTCTATCTCCTCATCTTTTCCACTTGCTTTGCTATTTCCTGCTCAGCTCTCCTCCTAATCCAGTCCTTAAGTCCAATTTCTACCTGCTCATAGCTGATGTTGCTACTAGATATTTTTAGGAAGGAAAAAAAAACTCTAACAAACCCAAGCACTGCAAGTTGGGCTTTGAATACTGGTCCATATAAACCACATTTTCTGCATGCATTTAATTAATGCCTTTTCTATTGTCCTCAGTACTCTTTCCTTGTGCTTTCAGCAACATTTCCAGTGGACTCCCAGCCTTTTTCATAAAATCAAGCTATTTTCCCAGTCAAGTTTTGAATAATTTTCAACTAAGTGCTATTAATTGTAAAAAATAAGATTGAGACACAAAGAACAGATCCTTAAGGCACACATTCAACTTTCAACTCAGAGCTGGAGAAAACATGAAATTTAAATTTAGAGCACATAAGCTTGGCTGTTCTTCTGTGAAGATGAGAATGAAAATAATGCTGCAGATTGTCAGGAAAATAGTTTAAATAAAATACTAGTGCTGCTGCACATACTGCAAGCAGAACTACAGATAAAAGTTCTGCTTCAGCTTCAAGCTGAACCAGCTGAGGAGAATAACAATGCAACTCCTTCCTTCCCTGCAAGAGCCTACCTGTCTCTGCAAAGGAGATCCACGTGAGATTTACAAAATCTTACCATATCTTTCTGCATCCTCATTCTCTAGAAAATCTCTCCATTATAAAATCCCTTAATTACTACAGTGAAACCCTGCTGGTTTCACTGTAGTAATTAAGTAAGAAAATAATTTTTTTCAAATGGCATAGAATTACCCAAATCATTTTGACTGGTAGAGGTCAAAGGGAAAGGGCACACAAGTGCTAATTCTGGCACTAATTATAAAGGCCCAACAATCTTCAGCAACTTGGGGCCATACAGGTACCAGTGCCTTCTTCAGCTGCAACTGAAAGACAACATCCAGCAATTATTTAAAAAATTTTGGTTAACTGTTTTATCAACATAGAGCATAGTATAAAAGCCGTGACTCTAGAACAGCTGAACTCACCTACGTGCTGGTCTTTAGATTCCAAGAACCTGCCATTTTTTGAAAAATGAGGTGATCAAGAGAGGCCTTCAAAACAAAGAGGTACAAGGTTGTGGTGAACAAATGGAGTAAATCAAGACAGAAAAGAGCATGAACACAGTGCCCAGATATAATGCTGCACATTTTTTCCCTGTTTGGGTAGTGTATTCCTAGTTTATAGTTTAGTCAGCAGTTTTGTTAGCTTTCAGAACCCTTTCAATTCAGCATATATTCAAGCAGAGACAACAAAAGTTCACAGGATTTGCTCCTATACCCAGAACTGAACAAACAGCTGCATCATTCACATGACCTACTACTCCTCAGAGAATCCTCGCCTGGATGCCTTAAGACCAAGATGAATGGGCAACTCTCTTCTCTCAGAAAACATTGGAAAGAAAAGAGGAAAGGAGTGTAGAAAATCTACTGTTCCTATCATGCATCATTCTTACCTTTTGGCTTGAGAAACGCCAGGATTTTCCTTTAAGATCCCTCAAGAAACACTTGGAGCTGCAAGTGCATTGTGACCTGATGGGAGCCAAAGCTCACTCTAAAACTGGCAGCTGATTGATTATCCCTTCTAATCCAATGAACCTGGATACCTATAAATTCTCATAAACAAAACACACTATTATATGGCTGAAGATACATGTAAGACAGTACTTTGAAAGTACCATCATGCTGCACAAACTTGAAAGCTGTCTTCTGGATCTTCTAAGACAAAATCCAAGAAGAGCCAACCCTGTCCTGGGGGCATCAGGCACAGCATGGCCAGCCAGGCAAGGGAGGGATTGTCCTGCTCTGCTCTGAGCTGGGGCAGCCTCACCTCCAGTGCTGGGGGCAGCTCTGGGTGCCACAATATAAAAAAATCCATCAAGCTATTGGAGGCTGTCCATAGGTGGACCATGAGGATGGCCAAGAGCCTTGAGGGGAAGCCAAATAAGGAGCAGCTAAGGACACTTGGTGTGTTCAGCCTGGAGAAGAGGAAGCTGAGGGGAGGCCTCACTGTGGTCATCAGCATCCTCACAAGGGGAAGCAGAGAGGCAGGTACCAATCTCTTCACTCTTGTGACCAATGACAGGCTTTCAGGCAACAGCATGAAGCTGAGCTGGGGGAGGTTTAGGTTGGATGTCAAGAAAAGGATTTTCACCCAAAGTATGGGTGAGCAATAAAATAATGGGTGAGCCTGAAAGAGTTCAAGAAGTGTTCAAACAACACTCTCAGGCACGTGGTGTGACTGTGCAGGGATGGAAGTTGGACTTGATGATCCTGATCGGTCTCTTCTAACTCAGCATATTCTATGATAATTCCATTATTCTAAAAAGTGATGTATAGCACAAGTACAGCCAGCGTGACAGTAATCTGATTTATCATGCATTTAATTTGCTTGCTAAAGAATGTGAAATTAACCTGTGTCACCAGCGTTTGCTGTCATTAGTTCAGCACTTTCTTGCTATAGGGATGATCAAATGCTTCCTGACATGTGAACTTCAAAGAGCTTGTATGATGAGGACCTTGGGTAAAGGAATTCTGAGGGAGGAGTGGCAGCTCACCACAGATCTTCCATAGCCTCAGTCTTCTTCAAGGGGAAATGGGAAAACAAACAAACAGAAATAGCTTCAATCACCTCCTCCTTAATCTGTGATAAAGCATTCCAAGTAGACAGGAAGATGAGATGACCACACTGTGGGAACACAGCTTCTACAGGGCAGAGCATATAAAAATACTCCACAGTCCTGGAACCTTCTGTGAGTGACAGTAAACAAGCTGTATTGAGAGAGGAATTATGCCAGCACTCCTAATTTCGTGGTGCCTTTCTATTTTATCATGCAATGTTGGCATGGACTAATGGGCCATCTTTCCTAACTTAAGCACTAAAATGCTTCCACCAAATTCAGTATTATACAGTTTAAAAACAATTGTCTCAAGAAAAGGTGCATCCTGGAGTAATCCCAAATCTGCCTTCAAACCAGTGTAGGCCCTAAATATAAATAATGTCCATTTGGGGTCTAATCCCTAGGGGACTTTAAAGAGGCAACATTTCTTTAACAGGTCTTCTAGGGACCACTAACAGCATAACATAACACAGCAATACATCCTCTCTAAAAATTAAAAAGGGAACAAAAATAGTCTTGGAGCTTTCTACATGATTTCAAAGAGACTTCAGCTAAGTAGCTTCAAAATGACAGTTCTGCTTTAGTCTCCCAGATTAGCTTGTTAAATCTACAAGCATAACACTGGAAATAGCACATCTAAAGTAATAAAGCAAATACATGCAGACGTGAAATTTGGAGTTCTATCCCAACAATAAACTGAAAAACAAAACAAACCAAAAAAGAGGGGCGCGGGGGGGAAAGAATGCAAGATGCTAATAAGATTGCAGCTTCTTTAAAAATTATTCTTTTCAAAATATCATATATCACACTTCTCAAGTTAATGCAGTCAAAGTTAAGTCTCGGAAAACACTTAGAAGTGAAAAGTCTTGAAAAGTCACCTAATTTGAGCAGGAAGCAGTTGCACATCTGTCAGCAAGCCTTTGCAACCAAAGTAGCTATTGCCATCAAGGAGATCCATTTGCAAAATTTAATCAACACCTCCATCTCCTTATATAGTTGCCACTAGTAACTAGTTTCAATACTACCTTTGCTCATCACACTATACTTGCAATTATCATTAAAAATACATAATTTGTAAAAGTACATATAAATATATAGATATCTTTTCAAACTAGCAATCCTACAAAGCAGCATGCCTATAAAAAAAACAAGAAAGACCATAGGAACATGCTATACGACCCACAATAAGACACAACAGCTGTATTTAATAAACTACATTTGAAAAAGCTGTAGAAAGCATGAGTCTTAACTACCCAACATATCCAGTCTGCACAGCAACACACAATATTCTTCTTGATTCATGAAAATCACCACTGGTCTTACAAACCAAATACACTGGTTAACTTTAAATAGCAAACCACAATTTGCTTTTGTTTAAAAGTCTTTATGCCAGTTTTTCCTAGTCTTTTCACTTCTTCCATTTCTTTCCCCCTTTTGGAGCCCACACCAGGCTCGTATTTCCCATTCTTTATTCACGTGCAGTCTAACAGAGTAAGGCACTCTGAATTAACTCATGGGACCTCAGCATTTCCATGGCTTGGGATCTGCCTCATGGAGCTCAGTCACATCTAGAAACAAGGTCTTCATTTGCACTCCCTCTCCTGGCTTTATGAGCATACTGCACAACCGCAGTAGGGTGACATGGAGAGCACCCCAACGCAGCCACAACTCTCTGCAGTCCCAAATCCCCCAAAAACAGCGCAGAGCCACAAGGAAAGCATTCACAACCTGCACACTACCACCTGCTGTGGTGGAACGTGCTACCAAAATGACCCAGATCAGTACTCATGAGAGTGATTTATATTATTTCACTGCTCAACACAAAACAGCAAGTACGCAACTTCCAAGGACAGCACAAAAATAGCTTCCAGCTAATTTTTTAAGCCTATCCTAATGTTAATTTTAGCTTTGGAAAACCATCACGTGTAACAGAACACAGAGTCCAGTACCTTCCAAAAGGAAAAACCCCAGTGACATTAAAGCCTCATATTTGGATATATCTGGCAGAAGAGGTTTTTGTTTTCAAGCTTATAATGCATTTTAATCATTTATGTGTTTATTTTCATATTAAAAATAAGAAATTAGGTTATTTAGCTGTACTGTCTTTGGCATCAATGAAGCCCAGGAAAAGAAAGGCTGGGGAAGCCAAAAGCACCATAGCTGACTGTTCCAGCATAATCTTGCACTGCAGTGGAAGTCTATTTTGAGAAAAGTATAGTTGCCAGTAGCATAGCCCTCCTAAGTCATTTTGGTAGAAGTTGTCAAAATACATGTTCTTTTGAGTCTTGCTGGATTTGGAATATTTTATCTGGCCTTACTTTACAACAAAATGAAAACTTGTGACTACTCTCTAATAAAAATATTTGAAGAAACATTAAGCCTGGATGAAAATAGATTAAGTAAAATAATCTACAGTTTTCTCAAGAACATCTGGGATATATGCTACAACATGGGATTAAACAGAGGCAAAGTTGAGTAAGGGAGGGAGGAACATAGTCTAGTTACCTTTATACATAAGAACAACTTGGCAGTGGTTAATGGAATGAGATGGAGAGAAGCTGAAGAAGCTGCTGACTGTTGGGAGCCCTAAGTCTCATCTCTGCTCTGCATGTCTATGTTAGAATGAGAGAATAAAAGCCCTGGATAAGCCCAGGAGAAGGGATTGGAATCAAAGGAGTCCCTTTCCTAGGCAGCTAATTACAACTACTTAACAGTCAGACATTATATTGTTCACTACTCCATTTTCATTCATGTACTTGCAGTGGAATTCTTTCTTCCTGGAATATCCTAATGCCTGGTAGTCAGGAGCGACCGATATTGGCTCAGATCTCCAGCCTTCAGAGGGGGTATGAAATGCACAACATCCAAAGAAGGGCAGAAATTCTGCAACACCATTGTGCCTCATGATATTTCCTACTAGCTACTGCCAAATGGTTTCCCAGATCTGCTCATCAGGGACATCTGGTATTCTGTATTAGCCAACATGAACTGGTGTTCCAGACCAATAGCCTCAGGAATGTAGTGTAAATTTTCATACCTAAGGAAGCTTCTTTTTATGATAACAAAGTTACTTGGACTCATCTGTACTTTTTGGAGGTCACCAAAATTTTAGATTATATCACAACATTGCAAATGGGCTCTATAGTTCACCTACACACTTGCCTCAGCAGCTATCAAATCTCGTTTGGCATCCAGCCTTTTTAGTTTCTGGAATGATTTGTTCAATGATTCTGCATGGACTGTAGACAGCTTCAGAAATGGTGCTTATAAACTCTCACAAAAGTTAATGTACACGAAACTAGGTAACAGCAGTTCACTTTTGCATACCAACTAGAAAATGTAGGGATACTCAAGAGTAGGTAGATTATCTCTTACACTCTATATTTTTAATTTATTCTACAGTTTCTGTAAACAAATGAATACTTAAACTGCTGGAGAAAAAAAAACCTGGAGAAATCTAAACATAAATCATCATAATTTAATTTACCAACAAACACTCATCAGCTGACCAACAGCATGTCTTCCAGATTCTCATCACTTTATTTACTGTTTATCCTCTCCAAGTGGAAAAATGATGATAGAATTCAATTTTGTTTTCACCAACATATACAGACTGCTATATTCAGAATATCCTTCTAAATTACAGTTTATATTAAGAATTAAGTGCTATGCTGTGCAGCCCATGGAAGATGGATGAGAAGACTCTTCCCAATGAAGCATAGGAAAGCTTAAGGCTCGTGTTAGCAGTAGCAATATGTTATGCCAACAAATACAACACAACATTTTCCAAAATGCTATTCCTATGAAGCCTTCTCCATACTAAGGCCAAATACAGCTGAAATCTGTAGCAAACTGGCCTTAGAAACTTTTTGCCTAATTTCATCAGCTAGAAGTCAAATTACATGCCACAAAAATGCAGATTCTAACATATTTTATGCTAAATCAGACTATAACATTCCAGAAAAATCCAACTCTTGATGGTATTTAAGGCTCACAAAGAGCACAACTACTGTACAAGCTTTCATTTTGGATACACACATTGTTTCGTAAAACTTCTCCCTCTTAAGTCTGTTTTGTCTTCCCTTTTTTTTTCTTTAACTGCTCTAGAGGTCCAAAGTTTTTGATGGAATAAGGGTAAATATCAGACCCATGCTTTACCTCACCTGAAAACTTAGTTTTGTGTTTTTCTAAGAAAATCCTTTTTATTTCAACAATTCCCAAATATTCACCAGCATGTGGAAGTTCTTCCTATCCTCCAGCATTATTTTTTGAAACAGTATCTGAAACTACGTACAATGTTCCAGGTGAGCATGGATTGTCTCATCAGATCTTCAAATCTATTCCCCATTACAGTGGAAACTAAGCAATCCTTTAAAAAATACTGCCAGGTCCACCCCTTGGATGAACACTCTGGTTTTCGAGCCTACCATTGAATGCTGATGGGTTTTCCACAAATAACTCAGGAAAATATAAGGGTTTATTTTGTAAATGGTTAAGAAGTTATAACTCAGAAACATGAATGAAAAGCTACTTCCAAACTACTGACAGACATGTCATACTAAGCATTCTCAGCAAAAGCATTTCTCCTGATTTTCTGAACTGTGTAAGTAAAAATCAGGAGGGAAAAAATTATAAAAACAAACAAGCAAACCAACCAACCAAAAAAAAAAAAAA